>CBMN010762798.1:0-12189 GCA_000582825.1 Hordeum pubiflorum
GGGGGTAAAAATACCCCCATAAGAGGGGCCTGCAAAGGACGACGCCGGCGGGGATTGGATCCCCGCGATGTTCGAGCCGATGGAGAGGACCACCTGTCGCGCGTCGCCTCACCCTTCCCACTGTCGTTGCTTGCCACCGCCGTGACCATCCTTCTAAGGCCCGCCAATCAACATGAAATATTTACTACCCTGCACACCTCTCGTCCTGCGCCCGTCAACCTGCTTCGTCTCCTCCACCTCGGACGTCGCAACTCACAACTGCCGCAACGTCATCCCCATCTTCGGCAAGGTCTTGGCTCGGCCTTGCAAGGGTTGACACTAATCACTTCGCTCCTCATGTTGCTCCCACCTTCGGCGTCGACCGCAGTCGACACTCACTGCTTCATTCCTCACGTCACTCCTACCTTTGACCTCGTCCAGAATCGACACCCATCGCTTTGCTCCTCACGTCGCCCCCACCTACGGTCCCATCCGGAGCTGTCCGACACCAACAACATTTCTGGCATATGACATTTTCCCTAACTATAAAATTCTTATAAACATTTTTTGACACTCATCGCATAGAACAATAGGGCCAAAGCCCAGGGTGCTTCTTGCTTTTAAAAACCATTATTACAATTTAAGAACCAATGATCGCAGGACACATGTGTCGGTTTAATTGCTCCATTGGCTATTTTTTTTAGTAATCAAGCCGGCCTTATTAATTCAATACAAAAACTATGTCCGGTCGAAGAAACTGAGAACAAAATGAACAAAAAAAAAAAAACGTGGTGGAATCTGGAGTTATATTTAGATGACTAGATGTTACATTTAGATGACTAGATCCTCGAAAGTCATCATCTTAGTCTTCAACTTTTGCATCTCGACATTCGTCCATATTTACAAAAGTAAATTTGCATCAACTAGACTAAATTCACAAGGTTTAGAAAAGCCCTATGAGCCAACCACCTCAACCCGCTCCATTGGTGAAGTAGTGGAACTAATTTGTGGTGAAGGAATGGCCATGTAATTTGTATTTCAAGAAAATAGAGCCCGACACATCACAAACAAGAAGAACCAACAATATCCGATATTTCTATTTTGCTAGATAGTAGCCGATTTACAATTTCTTATTTCACATTCGATGCCAAATATCGTCAATCTAACATTGGGATTCGTGTAAGGTCCATTTTTTAAGAGAATAAACACTACAACTTTGCTCACAAGATGAACAAGTAATTACAACATGTTAAAAATTGTTTTAGAAACATATGAATCATTTAAAAGCAATGAACTGAAACAGTAAACATTTGTTTGGGCATGATGGATTAACTATTATAAGGTGGTCCACAGTTTGTAGATTCATAAAGGAAAATGTAAAATCAATTGAACATCGTTAATCCTTGGAATAACTGCACATATACCATTTGCTCATGGGGTTTCAATCACTCAGGGACCACGGAGTGTGGCCGTTCTCTCACATCACATCTCCCATTCTCTAATCTCTACCCCTCCTCTTCTTGCAAGCACCAAGCCACCATGCACATCTCGTAGGAGACGATGTTGCCATGGGGCGCGACACAAAGAGTTATTCCGGTTGTTAGGATCTGTTGTCATCCATAGCAAACAAGGAGGCCTATGCGTGTTCTCTTATTTACACACTACCCCCCATGGACTTGTCACTAATGTCTCAAATTCACCGACATGGTAGCAAAGCGAGGGGTTCATAGCATAACATGGTCACTGTCATGGACGTTCATGACATATCCGCATATGCAATGTGTGTATCCGGCCTTGCCATGTGACTTGATTCAACCACATGCTCCTACACTTTTTTTTTTTGCGAGAAACATGCTCCTACACTTGTTTCATGAATGGTTTGTTTTCGATCGTGCATTTGAAAAAAAAGAGGGCTCTCTCTCCATGGAAAAAGAAAGAAAGAGAGACCTGGCACACAGTGGCCGTGTGAGTTTTTTTTTTTTTTTGAGCAGGAGTAGTGGCTGTGTGGGTGACAGGAGGGCCTGACACAACCAGCGGGTGCTTCCAGCCCATCTGCGAAGATGTCCAGGAGAGCCCACTACCTTATTTTTTTTCCCCGTCGCTGTCCCTTACGCTGCTCCCCTACGGCGGCGTCGAGCGGACGCGCGCGTGCGGGGAGGAAGCGACGGGATCCCGGGCGTGCTGGTACAGTACGGCGCGCGCTCTCGGCGGCCGGCGGGTGGGCGGCCTAGCGCTCCCGGCCTCCCCAGGGCACTAGCCGGCGCCGGCAGGCGGCGAGCAGGGGCCGCGGGGTCGGTGGGCCGGTGGCGGCGAGCAGGGGATGAGGGGAAGGAATTTCAGAGATCAACACATCACTGGTGCGGTGCTCCATTGTTGGTGATCAGGTATCAATTCCGCCCCACCCACCCACACACACCCCAACTATGAACAGATTGAAGTGTATGCCCACATTGCATCTGGATTTCTAATACTCTTTTTTTTTTTTGAAATAGGATTTAATAATCCTCTTAAATAAGGATATGCTAGGTTGTTCATTCAGCCAATGGAAGAAACATTTACAGGTTGATGTACCTTGTGCATTCATCCCCTGCTTTTAGATTCTGCAGGCAAGCGTTGGCAAAGTGCTGGTTTTACTTTTACTGTTGTGTGAGTTCCCATCCCTGTCGGAGATGGCAAATGGACACCAGAGGGACAGGCAAATTGGAGAAGAGGAAGAGTATGTCTTGCTAGACTTGGATGATTGTCTCTGCTGCAACATACAACCAAATGGTGTAATTTGCTTCTTCTCTGTGTCCGCAGCTTATACTAGTACAAATGGATAGCAAGAACGAGTTTAGAATTTGATTATATCAGAAATGTTTAAGTGGCGAGTATAGATCCACATCATTTCTTTTCTTGTTTAACATGAAGATGAAGCAGTAGGCTATGTGCTGATTACATCAGTGCTGGTGTGCTACTGCCTACTGATATTGTCACATGAAGGGACTAGATACCTTTCTTGCATTTGGACAAAATTTCCTTCAGATTTGTTTTTAGGTTGTCACGGTCAGCGGATACCACCATCAGATACAAAATGCTGTTCACTGTGTGTCTGCCTCTTCATTAGATTTTGTGGGAAAACCTGGGCCGTAATCATGTTGGGACATGGTTATTTTTCAGCACGGCTCCTGCTTATTTAGATTTTCGGCGCCCTACTGTGTACAGACTTCTAACAATTTCTTGATCCGAAGAAGTCAGTGTTATTTTTATGAGATATTTTGTGGTTGGCTAGTCCACTAAGTTGTTTTAAACATGTTTTTCAGGGTTTGGATACATTGGCCCCTAACTTGATAGTAGGTGGCGGTGTGAAGATGGTGAGTATTCATGTTGCTTGGCTGTTTGAAGTTTATCTTATTGAACTTTTAGCAGTGATGTTCTATGTTTGACCATACCTCTAGATGTGGAGTGTCAATGTGTTGGTAATGTATCACTAGATGTAGATCCTTTGTGTGTACAAATATAAGCTAATGTATCACTGTTAGAACTTCACTTGGAGTTGTCATATTATAATGCTGTTTGGATACACCCACTTATCCAGAAATATTACAGCCTTTTTTATAGGATTCTCTGTAGAGTATTTATCAAGAAAATTTTCTGAACTCTACACTTTTTTTTTCCTGTCAAAGTCCTTGAGGACTAGATAGAACCAAGCCGTATTTGAATTCCATCAATTATTTGTGATTGCTTTAGCACTAAAAACCATTGCGTTTGAATGATATTACCTGTACCAGTAAACTTCATTGGTTTTCCTTCCATTGTGATTA
Source organism: Hordeum pubiflorum (assembly GCA_000582825.1). Classification (NCBI taxonomy): domain Eukaryota; kingdom Viridiplantae; phylum Streptophyta; class Magnoliopsida; order Poales; family Poaceae; genus Hordeum; species Hordeum pubiflorum. The sequence continues at coordinate 3,783 of CBMN010762798.1, forward strand.
CTTCTTCTGTGAAAATTATTGGAAAATTTGTACGTAAGGGCTTCCAATCGTTAACCTATCTGCTGAGTGAGCTGATAGCTGAGGCCTTATTTAATGACAGATTGGAGAGTACGAAGAAATGGTCGGCACATATTATTTATTTTCGGAAAGTGGTAAGTGTTTGCACTGATAACATACCTCTGCTCTTCTTTCTTTGGAAAGTGTTTAATATGAAATTGTCTTGTTTGCACTGATAACATACCTCTGCTCTTCTTTCTTTGGAAAGTGTTTAATATGAAATTGTCTTGTTTGCACATAACATCCATTCTTGGATCCCTTTACTGTGGATACATTTGAACTAGAAATATGTACTTATTGAACTTGTCAGAAAGGCAGCCTAACATTGCCACTCATTAGGAGCATCCTTATTCCTTCCGTGCACTCTAATGCAATTTTTTCAGTTGATGCATTTGCTGTTTCAATGCGTTTCTCAGATGCTTCACCAAAACAAGTTCATGATCATACTGCACCTCCCAAAGTAAATAAGGACAAGCTAGGCAGCACTAATAAGGAAGGACCATCCGAGGAGGTGAAACATCTCGCAAGCGTTCAAAAGATCCTCAAGATCCGGTCAATCAATGAGGATCATGAGGAGCACAGAGCATATCAGCATAAGGATAAGGAGTTTTCCTTTGACCCTTCAAATAGAATGTAAGGATGATACTTCCTAATTTTTAATTGTCCACTAGCATTCTCTATTTTGAGGTAACTTGCAATATGCGAGTCCGGTGGTTCTTATCATCTCTTTCTGAATTTTTAATCTTCTGAAAATCTACATAATGGAGTTCTTGGCTCTCTGTGAACTCATTGAACAATATCTAAAACCTGAGAAATACCTTGTACCCTCCAGTTTACAAATAAGTAACGTTTGGGCATACCTGGAGTCATTTTAAAAAAGACATTTGGATTGCCATTCTTGTTTGTGATATAGAAACTTGAAGATCATATGTATAGGTTTGACTCAGAAATATTTTCAGAATATCACAGCTTTTTTGGGTTTTATACATTAACTGTAGTAGAAATTATTGGTCAGAGGTAATTTTGAAGGCCATGCCATGTCCAAATCATTACTTATTCATTTATTTATGAACCCAGGGGAACTTGTAAAGCCATTCAGTACTTTTGATTTTTAGAAACGTGAAGCCATCCTGTACTTGAGTTTGAAAAAAGTCATTGCCCCGGGGTACCTTTCCACCACTAGACCATCCATCCTGATGAGCAACGAAGCGGATCTGAACTTCTAAAATCTCTTTAAACACCAAGACCTTAATCTGATAGTGTTCCAAAGTAAGAGTACCACCCTTTACCACTTGGAACATGCCATAGAAAACACCAAGCTCCTGTTGTGAATTTGTAGGAGACTAACCAAAAACTAGATAATCACAATGGTTGTGTATAACAAAACAAGGAGTGCTTCACCCACACAACAAAAAGGAGTGCTTCTATGCTCTTCCAACTTTTCTTTGCGCAAGGCTAAAGGAAAAAAAAATCCACAAATCCCAAAGCACAATTGGCTAGTTAACACTAAGGGTATTGTAGTCACTTAATAATATTGGCTTGAAGCCCACGTCCAGACCTGGCCCGTGGTTTCTTCCGTCGACCTTCCCTGGTGCCAGAACCACACCCTTCTCTCTCGAACACCCCAAAACCCTTGCCTGTGTAACTGCTGCTGGACGGCACACTGGTTGTATGTCCTCATCCAGGATGTACAGCCTGACCTTCCAGGAGATCTGTTACCGGCGTATATAAACTTTTTCACCACTCCTGTATATCATGCTCATTGGGTCCCACAAGCTAATTAAATTCACGTCATTTGTGAACCAGTTCTTACCTGAAGTAGCAGCAATGTGGTTACGGCGGGCACAACTGCAAAAGCAAGTCTGCAGCTCAACGACTTGCTCGTGCTAACAACTTGAACTGGGAGGTTGGGACAAGATCGGTGCTTTTGAAGTTCATCTGTTAGTTGGCCAACATTGGTGCTACATCAGAACCATTTGACGAGTGCTTATGTTGAGGCCAACTAAGATATGAACTTCAACAGGGGCGGAGCTACAGTGTTGGGCCGGGGTCAATTGACCCCGACGACCTCGGTCCAAACCCTGTTATATATATATACAGCCCACAAGAAAAAATGACAGTGAGAAAAAATTGACCCCGGTCCAAAAAAGGCCTAAAACGTAGCAGCTTAAAGCAAGCACGAAGGCCCATTGCCACTTTGGAGTTGGGATCGATCTCCACTTCCCGATCGATCTAAAAAGAATAGATCGGGGTCAAGCACGCCTGGCCAGGGGCATGCAGGCCCAGTTGCCAGTTCCGATCGATTCGCTAAAAGAAAAACTTCCGATCGATCTCAGGAGTCAGGATTGCTTTCGCTGGATCACGCCTGTGTCGCCCTTCGTTCTTTCTTCACGTCCTGCCCGACGGTCTGTGTGTTCGCCAGCAGCGCCGCCGCTCCCAATCTCCACTCCTCTGTCTCTTCTTCATAAAAAATTAAGATTCGTGTTCGCAGATTCGATCTGTAAGTGATACTAAAGCCGATTTCTTCATCCAATTCATATACTTTCTACTTTTATGTTAGGGTTTACTGATGTGTTGATTTTTTAAATAATTGCTTCAAGGTTTGCGTGGGTAATCTAATCAAGGTTTACTGATGGGTGATGATTTCATGAACTTGCAGCAAGACTTCTATATTCAACTCCATGTACGGATGCGATAGATTACTTTGTGAAGATGAAAGAGCGTAGAGGTCAAGAAAAATAGAAAGGTAACTACTTTTTGTAATTGGAGTTTATCTTGCTATGATACATTGGCAACTATTATTTTTAATTTATGTGAGATTATTAAAAGAACTTTATAGACATATATTATTGCTATTTTTTTGACGGATACATTAGTGCTACTTATTCGTGTTGACCCCGACGACCTTTTATCCTGGCTTCGCCCCTGAACTTCAATTTTTACCAAGCGGTAGGGGACACAGGATGCCAAGTTGAAATAAATTGAAGAAAGAACAATATTTTAACCAAATGAAACATACAGAGATGCAAGTATTGCTGCCAAAGAATGCTAGCAATTGCCACAATAGGCCATAAAGATACCAATATTGCTTGGACCAATGAAAACATTCGGAATGAAATCCCCAAACTAGCAGTGTTTGACAATATATGTCAATAGTCAATAGTTGTACACAATGGCCGACAATGTTAAAACTAGAAAGTATACCTTTTCTTACCTTGATTATACAGAATTACACAATAATTTGTAGACATCATATGGAAAGTACATGTAGAATTACACACACATCATTTGCATTGAAACAAAGTTTAAAACCAGGTAAAGAATCATGTCACATGCGGCATCTCCGTTGCGGCATATTGTTGGGATGGTTGGTCATGAGGCATCTTCGTTGCCACACATCGGCCCTTGTTGCGGAACAATGACCATGCTGCGTAGGCTGCAATATAGGCGAGCACGGGAACGGCCAGAGCGATGACATGGCTGGATGTCCCCCATTCCCTTGTGCTGCCAGCCGCATAGGCGCAAAGGAGGCCCATCATGTCTAGCAAGATGGCAGTATGCATTGGCCAGAGTGGCAACTTGTGGGTGTTCAGCGGAAGCAGCAAGATGATGACGACGATAGAAGCCATGAATGAAGTAGAGTTGCTGTAGAAGAAAGCACGGAACCGGCCTCTGTCGACGTCATGGAGGATCGAGTTGCCTGCGGTATGCCCGTTGTTGTTGTCCTGCCAGAGGCCACCCGGTGGCTTCAGGCCAGTCTGGTATGTTACACTTGCAGCCAGGACTCCTAGCAGCATCAAGTACTCATGGAGGTCCTTTTCTTCAGAACGCACACGAGAGTCCTTGTTCACTGGAGCAGATGAGGTAGATGGCTGCTCTTTTTTGCAATAACTTTGTATCCAGACAATGACCACCTGAATGATCACAAAGGCAAAGACTGCAGCAACTAAAGTGAACACATAGATGGAGGTTCGCACATGGCGAGAGCTTCCAGCGGCATAAGCACCCATGAGACCGAACATGCCCACCACCATGCACACATACAGTGCATAGCACTTTATGCCCGGCTTGTATAGGGTGGGGTTCACCAGAAGAACTATGAGAGTCACAGATGCCATGAAGCTTGCCGCATTGCAGTAAAAGAATGCATTGTATCGGCGAGGGTAGTTATCGAAGAGGACCGGAAACCCCGCATGATGACCAAACTTGTCATCTGCTGACCAGAATCCACCTGGCGGGGTGAGCCCAGCTTGGTAAGTGAGTGTTGCAGCCAAGATGGCAAGCAGCAGCAGCATCTCACGTCTCTTGTCCAACTTTTCGAGATCCTGGTGGTTGTCCATCTGCTGGTCTTCTAATGTGAAGAACACTATATGGATCACCACGTACACAAGGACAACACCCGCCAGGGCGACAGCATAGATGGAGGTGCTTAAATCCCTACCGCTCCCTGCTGCGTATGCAGTTATGAGGCCAAACAAATCCAGTATCATGGCTGCATGCAATGTATGGCGTTTTAGTAGGAATCTACTCTGGACCATTAAGATGACCACTAAGGATGTCACGAAGGCGGCTGAGTTGCTGTAGAAGAACACCTTGTACCGAATAGGATGGGTTGTGAGGAGTACCGGTTCACCGCCCTTGTGCCCATCCCGGTCATCTGGCCAGAGGCCGCCCGGTGGATCTAGTCCTGCTGTGTAAGTGATGCTCACCACCAGGGTAGCAAGCAACATGACAAGAGAGCGATTCCTTTCCAATACTTTGTCAGCTTGTTGTGTATCCCTGGTAGTTGATAAATAGAGAGAGTTAAAATTAGTTGTATCCTAGAGCTGAAATATTTGTGCCAATTACAATTTGCCAAGGAAGCATTAACAATATATACGTTATTGCATACCTGTTAGGGCTAGGAGTAGCAGTAGGAGTAAACCGCCCTTTTATTTTCTCCAGCCATTGTGAAATAAAACCACGTATGGGTGTGAGTAGTTTATCACCCCAACTGCCCTCCTTGTTCATGGCGCTAGTAATAGCCACCTGTAGGAATATGCTTGCAAGAACCGCACCGGCCAGAGAAACGACATAGATGGTAGCATCAGCTTCCCTGCAGCTTCCTGCAGCATAGGCTCCCACAAGGCCGATGAGCGCTACGGCGATGAACCCATAGAGGGCAACAAACCTTGGTGTGATAGCCCTGCTCAGATTCTTGTCCATGAGCAGCACGATGGTGAGCAGGGACGCGACGAATGCGGTGGTATTCCACACGAAGAATGACTGGTACCGGCTGGTGTTGTGGTCCTGCATGATCGGGTCGCTCACGCGGTGGCCGTCCCGGCTGTCGCTCCAGAACCCACCAGGCGGGCCAAGTCCGGCCACATATGTGATGGTGACGACGAAGGTCGCGAGCAGCATCAACACCTCGTGCTCCTCTTCGCGCTTGTTTGCATCAGCAGTGCCCTCGCCTTGCTTCTCAGCATCCTTGCCCAACACCCACTGGGAGGCATGGGCGAAGACAGTACCCCGGAAGGCATAGGCAAAGACAGAATGTAGGAAGACAAGCATGATGTAGGCGAAGACGGAGATGACCAGGAGCGAGGCATAGATGGTGGTGAACTTGTCCCGGCAGCTTCCGGCGGCGTAGGCCCCCATGAGGCCAAACAGGTCAAGCACCATGACCGCCCGCAGAACCGTCGCCCACACCGTGTTCTCCTCGTCAAGGACGAGGAGGAGGAGGCAGGCCACGAGCGACGACGCAAAGGCGGTGGCATTGCAGTAGTAGAAGGCCAGGTAGCGGCGGTAGTGCGCGTCCGGGAGGATGGGGTCGCCTGCGAGGTGCCCGTCCTGCGTGTCCGGCCAGGCTCCCCCTGGCAGGTTGAGCCCCGCCGCGTACGTCACCGTCGCCACCAGCGTGGCCAGCAGCAGAAGGTACACCTTGAGCTGGTACTCCATCGAAGTTGAAGGAGGCTGCTTGTTGCCCCCATCGTCCCCGGGCGGCTGATCTCGCTCCATTGGACTGTGGGATGCCGCTACTTGGTCGCGTCCTTGCTGAGGCATATTTGGTGGCGGAAAACTGGAATATGAACACGAAGAAGCTAGACACCTTGAGGCGGCGATCGATGCGAAGTGGTGGTTGGCTGAGCTCGTTGTTATATAGCTGGGCGGATGGATGTACCTGCATGGCATTGGCAATGGCATCACGGTGCCTTGGCTTTGGCAATTGGCATGGTGTTTTCCGTTCCAGGAATCTGCCTGCAATCTGCTAGTCTTGTTTAAGTATTTGTTCCCTTGCCTTTGTCCCAAGCTTGTATGACAAATTAGTAAGCATCAGCATCAACCAATCATCTTTCAGTTGTGCACGCATGGGATCTGTGCTAGCTATTCGGCATTCTTCATTGGTGCAGCTTATTATTATTCACATTGCGCCTGCTTCTTTTCCTACACACGTACACTTTGAGTTGTAACTAATATCCTTTTTGTTATGCAAACTTTTTTCTCGACGACAGGTAGAAAAACGCCTTGAAATATGATTACGCATCATCCGTGTCACAAAGCTGACGGGGCGCCTTCTTGTCATGCCAAAAGGTACGGTTGGGTGAACAGGATGGCAGCGCCTAATTTGTGTGATCAAACAAAGCTTGGCTAACATGACAGTGTTTTTCTAGAGACCAGCTGGGAGATGCTTATTCCATTTAGCTGCCTTGCATTAGTTGCACGCCAATACATAAGAGTACATTACGTCTACATCCAAACTTTATTGTGGTCACTCTGTTTAGGAAAGGGTCGACATACGATCATTATGGTTTCTGAAAAATCTCACTATTCGGTCACCGGTGTCGTATTGGCGGTATTTTTCTGATGTGGCATACTTTGGCATGTATCCGACTGCTGACTGCTCTAGTTGGACATCATGCGTGTCAAAGGGAAGGGTAGGAAAATGTACATTTAGCCCCCTGCCATGGACGCTACTGACGAGAGCGAAAGTAGAATGGGAAAAGGGAGGCGATCATGGTAGCGGCCGGGATGATCGGTGGCGGCTTTTTCATTGGCCAGGATCTTGGACAGTATCAGCGATGAGAGAAGCGTTGTGTCAATGCTACTCAGCATTTTGTATCAATGTTGGTGGAGATTGGTTTGGTGTTCAGCATGGAAGCACGGTATAAGATCTCGATAGCCTATTGCTCATGGGACATAAAGAGCCCCTTGTTGGTCTGATGGGCATTGATCACTAGAAAATGTTGTAATTCTCCAAGTCACACGGGAAATTCACTGTGGGGAGAGGCAGAATTACCATGGCATAGTGTACGTGGCATCTCGTAAAGGTACACCCTTTTACAATTTTCTGTAAGAGGAATAAAAAGAGACTGGTGGAATTGTTTGATATATTGCTTGAGCCTCATGGACGTATATATTGAATTACATGATCATATTGAAGCACAAGACAAGCTAGACTAAATATTAGTTTATCCTATGTTTCATAAACAATCACGATGCTCAACATCCTACCGCAGTCACAGCGGTAGCAACGTGGATTGTGAGACTGAAGAGGAATTCAAACGTGGATTGTGAGACTAAAGAAGAATTCGAATGTTGTAAGCCAATGAAGCACCCCCTAACAGTCATAACAGTTGATGCATCACGGAAGTCATGGCTGGAGGGAAAACCGACAAGGTTGTTCAAGCAAGGCGGTTTTGCATGTCGTGATTTTCAAAACTATCACATGTTAATAGGTTTGGATGACCTCTTTTAAGAAAAAACCAAAGAATCAAGAAAAAGCTGGAACCAAGAAAAAACGGAAACCGACGAAAAGAAAATAGAAAAAAGGACTGACCTGAAACTGAAAGTTACCTCGAGGCCTCTTCCAACTTGCACACCACTTGTTGCACTCGTGCTTGCGTCACACCTGCAAGGCAAGGCCTAATAAGGTGAACGAGAGACAAGACAAATAGATGTAAAGTGAATCGTTGTTCTCATTGATGATAGGATTACACATATATATAGCCCCCGAAGGGGTGCGACCGAAGGGATGTAAGGCAACCGCCTCGGTTAGGATAAGCAGGGATTAATAGGATTAATTTAATCCTAACACTCCCCCTAATCCATGCCTTTTAGGTAAAGCTTATCATTTTGAAAACTCCTCCAAAACCCAATGGGAAAAAGTGAGGATATATGTATTTGATATGTTGCTAAAACTCCTTCAAACCCAGTGGGAAAAATAAGGAGAAAATGATGCAACAAATAATGGTTATTTTCTCTTTTAACTTAATACGAGAAAACTCATAGAGTTTAGAGGACAATAAATATGTCGTATATACTTTCTTAAAAAAACGGTGGGGAAAACAGAAAATATGACATATGATCT
>CBMN010762805.1:0-10695 GCA_000582825.1 Hordeum pubiflorum
TACAGTATGTAGTAGCGTAATATATCTTTGAAATGAAAAATAATTAAATGGAAAACACAAAATTAACAGGAAAAATAAACCTAATTAATTCATAAACCCCTAAAGGATTAAAAAAAAAAATCAAAATTAAAACAATTAAATATTTTTAGTTCCGGTTGGTGTTACCAACCGGGAGTGTTACCAACCGGGACTAAAGGTCCCCAGCCGACGGCGCCGACAGGTACGTGGTGAGCCTTTAGTGCCGGGCCGTGTTTAACGGGGACTTAAGGCACTAAAGACCCTTACGAACCGGTACTATAGGCCGATTCTGCATCAGTGAGAGAGCACCACCGCGAGTCACAGGCCTGATCTCATGACTTCGTTTTGCCTGAACCGGATCCGGCATGGCCATGGCGTGGAGGCGCCAGCGTCGTATCAAATTTTAAAAAACTTTTCAAGCTTCTGACTTTCGCCCAAGCTGAAAGAAATGAAATTGCAGCAACCAAGTGGAAGAAAGAGACGAGTAGTGCTCGGGCTGCAGGTCAACCAGACTACCAGTAGCTGCCTATGCGATGGCGACCCAACCAACACCACCGTACGTATCGTATCCTGCTCAAAACTACACTACTACCGCTGAACAGACTACTCTGCTCTTGTTTAAGAGAAAGCAAAGTACCTCTCGGTAGGCAGAGCACACGTCGCAAACGACATTTTACTACTCGCTCCGTTTCACAATATAGTGCGTCAGCGCTTGTACAAATCTAAATTTGATCATGAATTTGACCAACGAGACCGATTGCGACGGGGACAAAAACTATACCATTGAATTCGTATCGAATTTGACCAACGAGACCGATTACGGCGGGGACAAAAACTATACCACTGAATTCGTACGATACACGTATCGTACGAATTCAGTGGTATAGTTTTTGCCCCCACCGCAATCGGTCTCGTTGGTCAAATTTATGATCAAAGTTCAAGCTTGAAAACCAAGGATGCACTACATTACGAAACGGAGGGAGTACTTAAATAACTAATCCTGTAAAATTCAGTACTCAACTCCATCAACACGCTACTCTATTCCATTTCGAACGAGGCAATCCTGCCTTTTGCATGTATAATTTTTTAGGGATGTTTTTTGCTTGTATATGATATACGTACTAGATAGAACCCGTGAATATTTTGGTTGGAAATTTATCCATTCCAACGTCTTTTGTTTTTTATATTTAAAAATATGCTTTAGCTAATGCATAAACAATGTAAAGTAAAATAATGATATGAGGAAATTTTATCAGGTTGTGTGCGCTACAATATCTATTACCTCATTTTACCCTACGCATTATATACGTTTATATCTTTCTAGTAATTTTCAAAAATAGTACTCCTTCTGTTTCAAAATAAGTGACTCAAATTTATACTAACTTTGTATTAAATTTAGTACAAAGTTGAGTCANNTATTTTGGAACGGAGGGAGTAATACATAAGTAAAAATATGTTTTCCTAACAATAATACTTATTTAATATTAATTGGACAAATGTTCTTCTTAATTGGGCAAAAGTAAAATAAACAATTTTTTTGTTTAAGCCAAGACTCAAACGTAAGACTTATCAATAAAAGATTATACAAGATAACCACTACACCTCGAGAATGGTTAGATAGTAGATAGCACGGGGTGCGTTTTAGGGCATCTCAAACGCGGACTCACAAACCACGTGCATCCGTCTCGACCGGTCCGGGCCTGTTTTGACATCAGACGCAATACCCTATCCGTACGCGAAGTGGTCCAAACATATTTTTTCCTCAAAACCGGAAGAAAATAAGGGGTGGGCCTTCTAGGTGTACGGACCGCTGCCATGCATGCATCCGACATCCCAGACCCACCCAAAACCGTCTTCCTCGCTCGCGCTCTTTCCCACCCAAATCAGCCAGCACCGCTCCAGAGCATTAGAGTCGCATTTATGTCGACCCATAACGGACACGATCTCTCACTGGAGCCCACCAAGCTTTGGCTTCAATGGGAGGGGACGAGCGGTGGCCTTCCTAGGACTCGAGCGCTGAGGAACACCCATGCTCTACTCTTCCTTGTTGCCCGCGGCGCTCGCGGACGAGCCGGCTTCATGGTTGTGACGACGGGGCGTGGCCGTTGCAAGGCTGGCGATGTCCTCCTCCTCCCCCCTGGCCGTCGGCGCCACACGGAAGGCTACAACCGCTCTGGTGACCGAAAAGGCAAAGGACTGGGGAGGAAGTGATGAAGATGCTTGGTCCTCTCCGTTTGCATTTTCTAGATATATGTGTGTGCATGCGGATGAACTGTGATGTTTAAACCACGTATTTTGGTCTGGATAACTGTGATATGCGGTTTGATCAATGTTTCGGAATTTCGTTGATCATCTATGTAAAAAAATCGCATTGCATGCGTAGTATGGATTTAATGTCACGGCTCTGGATGCGGTAATTTGAGTATGGAACGGCCACTATCCGTGGCCATACCTGGGCACGTCCGCGAACGTATAGAGTGCCGGATTTGATATTTCCAGTTAAGATGCTCTGAGGTGTGCCAAATTGCTAAAGCTAGACAAATGGTTTCGACTAGGCATTTTTGCTGAGTTGACACACAATTAAATGAGAAATAGAGGATTGAGTATGATGATATGATACTGTATCATATTAAATAATGTACGAGTATGTGTCATGCATGCCAATAACTGAGGGCACTATGATACTATGCACTGTATATGTAGTATTATATGCGCACTAGTATACGATACTTCTCATTGTGACCGGCTAACTATTGTGCACGGTGACTGTTAGACATTGTATTCCTTGTGTATCCGGTGATATTATAAACCGTGTATACCAAGTAATGTGTGGCGTGCGTATTGTAATCTTTCGGTTGTTTGGGACGGTAGGATTGATCTCCTCTGTAGTTATCCTGTAGATCAATCCTAACCTCCTCTAACCTCCCTTCCCTGTAATCTATCTCGGCCTTGTGCCTATATTAACACGACACGCATCCCTGCCCTATGGCATATGCTTATAGCCTATCTCACATGGTAACAGAGCCTCCTCTTCCTAATACATCTATGTCATCTTCTTCCTCAAGCTTCACCATGGCCTCCTCCATTGCTGCGCTGGGACACACCATCTCAGAAAAGTTGTCGAGAGACAATTTTTTGGTGTGGAAGGCTCAAGTCCTCCCACACATCCGCGCTGCTGGGCTGATGGGATACCTAGATGGTTCCATCGCCGCGCCGCCCGCCACCATCGTCTCGGAGATTGAAGTCTCCGGGAAGAAGGAGCTTTCATCTGCTCCGAACCCGGCCTATGGGCCTTGGTACACGCAGGATCAACAGATCCTCACTTTTCTGCTTGCCTCGCTGTCCCGGGAGGTCCTGCTTCAGGTGCACTCCATCACCTCTGCCACCCGTGTCTGGCAAGCCCTCCTGCAGATGTTTGCGTCTCCGTCTCGGGCGCGCCACATCCAGCTTCGAGGCCAACTCGGCACCATGCGCAAGGGCGACTCCTCTACTGCTCTCTACTTCTCCAAGATGAAGGGCTATGCAGATGAGATGGCAGCAGCGCGTAAGCCTATTGATGATGATGAACTTGTCTCCTATATCCTTCAGGGCCTCGACTCGGAGTACAACCCCTACATTGCTGCTCTCTCCACTCGCACCGGGACCGATCAACAGATCGGCCTCACGGAGCTTTACTCCCTCCTCCAATCTGCGGAGGCGCGCCTTGAGGCGCAGAACGGTGGTAGCAACAACGCCTTATCCGTCAACCTTGCCTCCAAGGGAGGCCCCCGCATCAACTATGGCCGCTCCTCTGGTGGGGGCTTCGGTGGTGACAGCAACTCTCGGGTCTCCAACAACAACTACTCCGGCAACACCTCAGGCGATGGGGGTGATGTGGTCTGTCAGATCTGCAAGAAAGAAGGGCATGCGGCATGGCGCTGCTTCAAGCGCTTTGACAAGAGCTTCAATCCACCTCCCAAGCGCCAGGGTGGTAATGGTGGTGGACGCGGCGGCGGTGGCAACGACGGCGGACGCAAATCCGCCAACACGGCTACCGCATCCTACGGTGTGGATACCAACTGGTACCTCGACACCGGCGCTACTGATCACGTGACCGGTGAGCTAGAGAAGCTTGCGGTGCGTGATCACTACACCGGGCCGGAACAAATCCACACCGCTAGTGGTCAAGGTATGGAAATCCAACATGTTGGTCATGCACTTCTTCCTACTCCACACCAATCACTCAAGTTGAATAATATTCTTCATGTTCCAAACACTGCCAAAATTCTTCTTTCTGGTCATCAACTTACTAAAGATAATAATGCTTATCTCATTGTTTACCCGGAGTTCTTTTCTGTTAACGATCAGGCCACGGGGGGAACAATTCTTCATGGTCCGAGTAAGGGAGGGTTATACCCTGTTGCTGGCCAGCCGACCACCTATGGACGGCACATCCTTGGAGTCATCAAGCCATCTACCTCTAGGTGGCATAGGCGCCTAGGTCATCCTTCGCTCTCGATGGTGCAGCAAATCCTTCGCAAACATAATCTTCCCGTGTCAAATAAAACCGATCATCATTTAGTCTGTGATGCTTGTCAAATGGCTAAAAGCCATCAGCTACCCTATTCTCGTTCCACTAGTGTGTCTCAAGCTCCTTTAGAGCTAGTTTTTTCTGATGTATGGGGCCCTGGGCCTCTTTGTGTTGGTCGGCAAAAATATTATGTTAGTTTCATTGATGATTTCAGCAAGTTTAGTTGGATTTATCTTATCAAACATAAGTGAGATGTGTTTCAGAAATTTCATATTTTTCAAGCACTTGTTGAACGTCTCCTTGATTGTAAGATAATTGCCATGCAAACTGATTGGGGTGGTGAATACCAAAAATTAAATCAATTTTTTTGAGCGTATTGGCATTACTCATCATGTATCTTGCCCCCATGCCCATCAACAGAATGGCTTCGCTGAACGTAAGCATCGTCACATAGTTGAAGTTGGCCTATCTCTTTTGGTTCATGCCTCCATGCCTCTCAAGTTCTGGGATGAGGCCTTTCTCACGGCGGTCTATCTTATTAATCGTGTTCGTAGTCGTGTCATCAACAATCAAACTCCCCTAGAACGTCTCTTTGGAACTAAACCCGATTACTCCTTCCTACATATTTTTGGTTGTGTCGTATGGCCCAACTTGCGACCTTTCAACAAACATAAACTCGAGTATCGGTCGAAACAATGTGCTTTTCTTGGGTATAGTACTCTTCATAAAGGGTACAAATGCCTCCCTGTCTCCACTGGATGGGTTTATGTCTCACGTGATGTTATTTTTTATGAACATATTTTTCCCTTTGCTGCCTTGCATCCGAATGCCGGTGCCCAACTTCTTGCAGAACTTGTTCTCCTCCCACCAACTCTTTTCAATCCGCCATCCTCTTCTCCCTGTGAGGAAGTTTGCCATGATCACATGTTGGTTTCCCATACTGTTGCTAACTCCTCTGATGACAGTGTGCAGGAAATAGAAAAAAAACAGCACAAAAAATCATGATTTTATGCAGGCACATGGTGACGCAGAATCCTCTGCCGCACACGATCTGGGCACTGCAAGTCCCGGAGCTGATTTTGCTGCACCATCCCCTCCGGGATCCCCCCAGATCGCCTCGGGATCGCCCGCTACAGCACCCGGCTCAGGTGGATCCGTCGCAGGCTCCACGCATCAGCCTGGGGAACTGTCCGTCTCGGACCATGTGCGGTCCCCCTGCTCGGCTACTGCACTGGGCTGGCCCACCCGACGTGGTGCCTCATCGCTGGTGGGTGCAGACATGACCGCTCCCTCGGGCGGTGCTGATTCCCACGCGGGACCCGTTCTGTCGCCTGGTCGGGACGTCGCTGTCTCGCCCAGGGCGGCCTCTCGCTGCGACGCCCTCGACCGAACTGGCGCTGGCCACTTGAAGCGCTCCGATTCGCTGCATGCGCCCGATGCTGCCTCCTCAGGTGCCATCTCCTCGGGATCTCCTGTAGGGAATCGCACATGCCAACGGCTTCTTCCACCTCCGGCAGCTCCTCCGACAAAAATGCACACCCGTTCGCAAAGTGGTATTTCTCATCCCAAAGCGTTTAAGGATGGTTGCATACGTTGGGGGTCTTTTTGTGCTACAGGTGAACCCGAAAACTTCAAGGAAGCTCTTGCTCATCCGGAGTGGAAAGCTACCATGAATGAAGAGTTTGGTGCCCTGTTGGACAACAAAACTTGGCACTTGGTTCCTCGGCGTCCAAGCCAAAATGTTATTGACTGCAAATGGGTGTACAAGGTCAAAACAAATTCAGATGGCAGTATAGATAGGTATAAAGCCCGACTTGTGGCAAAAGGTTTTAAACAACGTTATGGTATTGACTATGAGGATACATTTAGTCCTGTTGTCAAGGCTGCCACTATTCGCTTGATACTTTCTATTGCTGTCTCTCGCAATTGGTGTATTCGACAATTAGATGTCAAGAACGCGTTCTTACATGGTGTTCTGGAAGAGGAAGTGTTTATGAAACAACCACCTGGGTATGAAGACTCCGCTTTTCCGCATTTTGTTTGCAAACTGGATAAATCATTGTATGGTCTCAAGCAAGCTCCTCGTGCCTGGTACTCCCGACTGTCGTCCAAACTTCAGTCCCTTGGTTTTAGTCCATCCAAGGCGGATACATCTTTGTTCTTTTATTCTCGTCATGGGACTGTCATTTTTATGCTCATCTATGTGGATGATATCATTGTTGCCAGTTCCTCTCCTCAGGCAGTTGAAGCTCTCTTGGCAGATCTCCGTGTGGACTTTGCACTCAAGGATTTGGGTGACTTGCATTACTTCCTTGGTATTGAGGTAACCTCCACTCGAGCTGGTCTTATATTATCTCAAGGCAAATATCTGCTTGATCTTATTCAGCGTGTGGGTATGAAAGACTGCAAACTAGTAACCACACCACTTCCTACATCCGAAAAATTGTCACTTTATGATGGTGAGCCTCTTGGAGGAGAGGATTGCACCAAATATAGGAGCATTGTTGGTGCATTGCAATACTTGACTTTGACTAGGCCTGATATCTCTTTTTCTGTCAACAGAGTTTGTCAATTCCTGCATATGCTCCTACCACTGTACACTGGACCTTGGTCAAGCGCATTCTTCGTTATTTACAAGGAAAAAAAATTGTCACTCATGGTCTAAAAATTTGTAAGTCAGACTCTATGCTGGTCAGTGCCTTCTCAGATGCCGACTGGGCAGGCTGCCTTGATGATCGCAGGTCCACTGGTGGTTTTGTCGTTTTCCTTGGTAGCAACTTGGTGTCTTGGACTGCTCGTAAGCAACCTACTGTCTCTCGATCTAGCACTGAAGCTGAATACAAAGCTCTTCCCAATGCCACTGCTGAGATTATTTGGGTTCAGAATCTTCTTACAGAATTGGGAATTCCACATCCTAGATCCGCTTCTCTTTGGTGTGATAATATTGGTGCTACTTATTTGTCTGCTAATCCTTTCTTTCATGCTCGCACCAAACACATTGAGATCGACTATCATTTTGTTCGAGAGCGGGTGGCCAACAAGTTGTTGCATATTCAGTTTATTCATACTGGTGACCAAGTGGGAGATGGGTTCATGAAACCTCTGACGGCAAAGCAAATGGCAGTTTTTCGTCGCAATCTCAACTTAGACAGTTGTGATTGAGGGGCGGTGTTAGACATTGTATTCCTTGTGTATCCGGTGATATTATAAACCGTGTATACCAAGTAATGTGTGGCATGCGTATTGTAATCTTTGGGTTGTTTGGGCCGGTAGGATTGATCTCCTCTGTAGTTATCCTGTAGATCAATCCTAACCTCCTCCAACCTCCCTTCCCTGTAATCTATCTCGGCCTTGTGCCTATATTAACACGCACGCATCCCTGCCCTATGGCATATGCTTATAGCCTATCTCAGAGTGACTAGGGCCAGTTCTTCTATGTAGCTCTGTGGAAATAAGCCCTAGATAAGCTGCTATGGAAATAAGCCCATGAGAATAAGCCAGCCAGTTCCTTTTAGGTCTGGCCCCTCTAGCTTAATTTGTGATGCATCAATGAAAAGTCTGCAATGCCCCTAGACTGTAATTTGTTTTTGATTATGAAATGATATTGAGTCGTGTTTTTGCGTATTCTCGCCCATATAATCATAAAAATAATTTTTAAACATCATGAAATGTTTAGTTGAACAAAAGGAAGATCATTGTCTCTGAACAAAAGCATACACCATAAAAAAGTACTCTCTCTGAACAAAAGGAAGATAATTGTCTCTGAACAAAAGGAATTTGCAGAAATTAATATGAAGGAAAAATAGAGAATTATATAGCAGCACATTAAAAATTATTTTCACACACTTATATATCATGTAGCACGGGAGCACATAAAAATTATCACTCATTTTGTTCATAGCAGCACCACATCACAAATTATGTTACTTGTCCAGGATTGAGAGGCTACAAACATCTAATCGACACCATATAGCAGCACCACATCACATCTAATCTAAAGAAAGAAAGAAAAACAACCATTTTCTCAAGGGGAAACTATAGCAGAGGAGATGTTCCCCTTAGTGGGACGAGGTGGTGCTGCAGCAGGTCACACCCGGCGTCTGGGGCGAGGGGGGTGCCAAAGAGCCTAAACGAATTCTTTTCAGCTTTTAGCTTATCTTCACAATAAGCTACTAAAAGCTCCAAAAGAACTGGCCCTAAGTTTGGCTATAGATGATACGAGAACACGTATAGCCGGTAAATGTCCATATTATTAATCATGCTCTTATTGTACTTCCTCTTAGGTTGGATGAATAGCAAAATAAAAAATCATTTTGTGTGATAAATGTTGACAAATCTTTTATGTGCTGGAATTTTTTTACCATGAAAGAACATTTGTGAAAGTCGTGGGAAAAAAGTTGATGCTTTCAAAATGTCTTTTTTAAAAGCATTGTGAAATGTTGATTTTATATTTTGCCATGACTTTTAAAAATGTCATTTTCACGATGAAAATTTTCAAACATACAAAATATTTGTCAACGTTTGTCAGTGAAAACATTCAACTTTTATTTTTTTTATTTTTACTGTTCATTTAGACTTATTTGAGCTCGGGAGCACAATACGACTTATCGCTCTTTAGGCACAAATACGAGAACTTGAATAAAGCTTCGAACGACGGATCAGGCAGAGCATTTGTATGGGAGAGACCTGCTTCGGGAGGGCCTCATCTAGCCCGTTGGAGACGGCTCCAAAATATATATCCATCATTAAAACTGGATTCCCAGGAGTGGTAGCATGAGGCCGCTTGGACAAATCTTTGTGCCTGGTGTGACTCGAGTGGCTGACTTGTTATCACCAGATGGTCGGTCATGGGATTCAGCAAAGGTGGATACAATGTTCACGAGGGGAGACGCTGCAGACATCAAGCTAATCGCCATAGGAGGGCCGGGGGAGGCTGATTACTTGGCATGGAATTTCACTAAAAATGGATGCTTTTCGGTCAAATCGGCCTACCATCTCAAGATGTCCATGGAGAGGAGGACCGGACAGCCGGAGTCCTCCAGCTCAGTCAACAAACATAAAGGATTCATGGCGCTGTGGGACACTAGTGCGCCGGGTAAGGCAAAGATACACATGTGGAGGTTGATCAAAAATGGGTTGGCTGTGGGATATGAGCTACATCGACGTCAGATAAAACCAGGTATGTTTTGTGTTGCGTGTGGCAGAGAGGAGACCATTTTGCATAGGTTCTGGACATGTCAACATTCTATAAGATTTTGGCGGCTGTTTCACTCAGAGAAGGGAGCTTCGGTGGCGATCCCGTCGAACTCATTGGGCTCCCAGAGTGCGCTTGCCCGCTGGCTCCTAGACTGGTTTGCCGGTGCATCTGACAGAGAAAAGGAGGCTATGATACAGGCAGTCTATGGTCTTTGGTTGGCTCGAAATGATGCTAAGGATGGGAAACCAATTGCACAGCCACATGAAATAATGAACTCGGTGGATAGTCACATGAGGGAATGGCGGGTGATCCATGGTGTTGCGCCACACACGACGAGAAAGGGGGAGTCCCAACGCTGGGAGGCTCCTGCTGAAGGCTGGATTAAAGTGAACACTGATGGAGCAACGTCTAAGCATAGAGATCAGGGAGAAGGAGGCGCTGTCCTCCGGGACCACAATGGTGCGTTTCGGGCTGCAGCTAGCCATCTATTCCCGAATGTTGCGGACTCTTAGTCCGCGGAGATACTGGCCTGCTGTACAACTGGCAGTGGACCTCAACATCGCGAGAGTTCATATTGAGCTCGATTCAGAGGCTGTGATGCAAATGTTGAAACAACCCTCCAGAAACCTTTCTGCTGCTGGTCCATGGGTTGAGGAAATTAATCACATGCTAGAGTCGTTCGATGAGGTCAAAGTTTATTGGGTTCGTCGTTCTGCCAATGTCGCCGCGCATAAATTAGCTAAGGTAGGGATAGGGGAGAAACTTTGCAAGGTTTGGTTGGGGATGCCCCCAGATTTTGAGCTTTGATTCTATTGATCCTTAAAAAAGATAGAGCATCCCGATGGAGACTAGGAGTATTTTATTGGGTCGCGATAACGCCCACACGTGTGGTGAGAGCAACATCCGCCCACACGCCTATAACACACAGACTATGTTCGCGTCACCGCATGCATGCATGTGGAAATCTTTT
>CBMN010762818.1:0-11883 GCA_000582825.1 Hordeum pubiflorum
GGCAGCTCCAATAACTCCAGCCATTGCCAAGCAACTTGCACCTGGAGGAAAGTGGACAAATACATGACCACAATCCTACTCCATGAGCTACAGCCCGGATCTTGTTTTTCCGTTGGCAGTCGCCACGCAACATCCTACATGCCCTCAGACTGGTCTTTCCGCACACCATTGGGTGCCAAGAACCATCCTCCTCCCACATTCATCCTCATGCCCATCTCACCAGCAAGGTAACTAGCATATGATGTATTTGATGTTGTAAATACCATCGTGTGAGGACTGCGGAGTCGAGAACTTGAGAAGATCAACATCATTCGTCAATGAGGAGGAAACATGCAGTACTCTCATCTCTCTCCTCTAAAAATTATATATCATGGTGTGTTCTTTTCACTATATACCTAAATAAGTATCCCCATAAGCCTAAATACTATTTTCCGGTGTCCCTGTATGGCTGTATCCATATGTGTACGCTGCTACATAGTCTGTATATTTCCCTTTGAGCCTAATACAAATCCCACTGGCAGCCGCCATCCCTCAGCGAGATGCGACGCTGACATCAATGCCTACTGTGATGGCAAAGCGATGCGACGACATATACGATGGTGGTCAATCATGGTTACAATGTTAACAAGAACCGAGCTCATACAAGGAAGATGACCGAGGTGCTAGCACCCAAGCCTCGTGCCATTCTGCTATAGTTTCTTTCTTTAGCTGGTTATTACTCTACCCTTTGGCGATGGTAAGCCGGCTTACCGTATCCCAGTGCCGTGCAAACTGTACAAAAGGGCCGTACGGGCCTTGGTGTATATGGACTTGGAAGCCGATGTGAAGGACCACCAACCTAGAGGATGTATATTACAGGTGGAAGATAAGGAAACCTTGCGTAGGAAGTGGTCACAAGGTCTACTCGTATCCGATCCAAACTCCCTACGCGTGTACGACGGAGGCACCGACATGGAGAAGGAAGATTACCGCCATCCAGGAGCTATATAAAGGTACTGAGGACCCCAGAAAGGAGACCAAGCAATCTAGATCCATAGAAACCCTAGCAATTATGGCGCCTATTGCCCGGATTGATTATCGTAGCTCGGTGAGTTGCCTACCAACTTGGCGGATCCCCCTTTTGTAACCAATATCGTGCACTTTTTCCATATAATACTACTGATCGAGACAGGAGTAGGAATATAACCCGCACAAGGGGCCCTGAACCTAGGCAAATCATGTCAAAATCCCCCTGGTGACCTGATGTTCCCTTGACTATAAATCATGTGCAACTGCTGTACCATTGCGAGGCATCGATGAAATTATCCACAACACCCTTTGGTCTGATTTTGAGCCTGTTCAGGCTAGTTAGTCGGTCATTCTAAAATGCCCCTGTATGATAAACCTTGTGTGGATGAGAAGAAAGTCTGAAGTACAAAGTATTAAACCATCCTTCTAAGTTTTAGATAAACTCAAATTGAATTCGAGGAACCACAACAAAAATAAAATATGAATAGTAACTCAAAATTATTACCCCATTATAGATTAACTACCTCCAATTCCTATAGCCTGGATACATACACAAATTAGATAGTTGCTTCACGGTTATTGTATATTTCTCCTAACCACTAAAGTTCAGGTGGAATTCATTAAAATTGACGGATAATGTGGTCGAAAGAGGATATTTGGAATGGAAAGCTTGTAGGGGGGTAAATGATAGAAAAAACTTGTTGCGGGATTTATTAGAAGTCCAAAAGTACCCTAACCAGTAGGCACTATTCGCAATCACCTAACCGAAAATGTATGTCACGAATTTGCAACAAAATATTATGAGCAACCCTCAAAAAAAAATTGATGAGCAAAATCCTTGCCTGTTAACACCTTGTGTCATGTCAGAAATGTTTAGGGTTGTATTGTAAATGCTTTTGCCATCTTCCAGAATATGGCCCGTATCTTGCAGACCGGAAGCCTCATGAACAGCACTTCGGCCCTTAACTTTAACAGTGACCGTGCTACCTTTTGATGACTCCTCCAAGGTAGTCGCAACTTTATATAAATCAAATGGAAGCACCCTGTTTTTTCTAATGCATTCTCCTAGGTAATCTTCTTTAACGATCGGTATCTTCTGCCTCCTGCAAACAAATTCATATATATAACATGATATTCCAACCTCAGCATTAGAGCAAAAAGAACATGCCAAATTATGATTGAAAAACAATGGATAGGGTAAAATGTGAGACCTAGCTTTCCTGACTTCGGCACTTTCGTTATCAAGCCCACCACATGAAACTACACAATTAATATCTGCAATGCAGGTAAACATAAGCATAGTGCAATAACATCGTGCTTTGAGGTTCACGTATTTTATGTCTATACAAAATAAAGCATTGTACCCTCCGTGATGAACCAATCTGTACTTGGCTCATATTATGCACTACCAGATATTGAAAATAAACTGAAGATTAAGTGGTAGTCGAACCCAGACCATGGGCTTATGCTGAGGGTCGCATATTTTATTTCTCTGCACAATGCAGCATTGCACTCTGTGATAAACTAATCTATGCATGCTAGGGACTGAATATGGACTATCAATTAAGTGGTAGTCAAACCGAGGCCTCACTATAGAATTGTCTTTATTATGTGTGACATGAGGGTGTGCTACAGTGAAGATGGTGAAAATATAAGAATCTCAAAGCATGAAGTGACATTGGATAGCTGGATCTAAGGGTGGTATAGCCAACGGGGCACCAATCCATATTGACGTAAGAATAGGAAAAAGATAGGCTCTTTCCTTTATCCCTACTTCATAAAACAATTACCTAAGTTATCCATATATATGTTGCACAAGGAAATCTAGATTTCAATGCTATACAAATCCAATTGTAAAAGAAGTTCATATATGCAAAGAAGAACCTTTGGTAACCCTGGGACTGAAGTGGACACCAGCAAGTTTAAGCTTCTGCTTCCACTCATCCTACACGAGTTCAGCTCATTAAATAAATATAAAACTTTTTAAAAGCATTTGAAACAAGCATTAATCACCTAACTACAACAAATTAAAAAATGAAAGCAGAGGAAAAAAACTGTGTGTCACATGCAACTAGATATAAAACAGGACCCATCTGATATGAAAAAAAGAAGCGAGATCACATGAGGCAAATCGACCCTAGAATCTGTGACAAGAAATGATTTTACATGAATTCAACACCTTGCTCATTTTGCTCATGTTACATTCTAAGACCAGTGTTGCAGAAAAGTGATTCAAAGGAAGTATAGAGCTGGATCAATACACTGCAGAAAGCGATTCAAAGGGCCTAATGCTTGAAGTTGCAGCAAATCCAAGGAAGAACAAAGCAGGCATCAATTTATTCCTTCTCTTTATTATAAGGTGGGTCCCCAGCCATCAAAGCTATACATAGGAGGAAAAAGCCCATAGGTTCAAAGACTTGCCTTTTTTTCTCTTTGAATCGATGCAGGATTAGAGATGGTCTAACAAGCTAACTCTCCATATTCCGACGAATATCGAATATAATGTAAATTGGAGAAATTGTTGAGAAACATAAAGAAACAATTGACACACAGCTATCTGTGTCTTTTGAGACGTTAGTGCATTCAAAAGAACTAACAGCTCAAAAACTATCAGAAAACTACTTCAAAATACTAGAGGTCAGTTGAGTAATGAGTACTTCCTCCAATCCAAAATGTAAGCCTTTTAGGACACTGACACGTTCTTCAATGATACATTGAAGATCAATTTCTGTGCAGATTTGCACCTCAAATAAAAAATAATCATGAACCATAAAAGTATATTTATGATAAATCTAGTAAAACTGATCTGATGTTTTGGATACTAGTAGTTCTTCTCCTCTAGATGGTAAAATCTAGAAATGTTTGATCGGTAAAAATGCTTAAAGGACTTACATTTTAGATCGGAGGTAGTACTTTCCAAGTTTTCAGTTTTTTCATAGACAAACCATGCAGTGTATGCATACTTATGCGCATTTAATCTTTTGGCTAACCAGCCTCTGCCTATTTTGGAGGCTACTTTTCCACAAAAGATTATAAATTAGGCACAGCATACATAGCATATTCAGTGACACAAATTTACTGAAGCAATCATGATTGCGAAAAAAAGGTGCGGTCGGTGCATGCCACTTCAGCAAGGATGCATACTTGCATAGATGCAACTCAACAAAGACTAGAGATTCACACAATTAATTTTGCACCTACTTTAAACTAATAGACGTTTTACGTAGGATGTAACCAGAAAGGCAAGCAAAACAGAAAAATAACCTAAAAATATAATGTACAAACAAATTAATGAAGATTACTTACAGCTACATCTTGAGATTGTCCGACTATACAAACTCTCAACTTATCCAATGCTTCACCGACGAGAGACTGCTGAGGTGATTGACCTACAGACTTCTGAGGTGACATTGGGGGAAGAACTCGCTCTGGTTTCTTAACCTTTTGAGACTTGAACCACTGCAAGACAAACATGTTTATTAACCTTTAACTGCAGAAAATTAAGATGAAGTTATTTTCTATTGGTGAGTGGTGCCTAATGTTAATTCGATCACAGGAGTTTCTAGTTTGTTTTTTCTGAGAAAACAGAAGGTGGGCTTGGGAACTAAATGAGCTCGTGACAAAGTTAGTTGGGCTGGCAGGGTCAAACCATTGGGTGCCCTTAGAGGTTCTAACCATGGAGCACAACGTTCCCAATAATGCATAATTTCCCCTCCAAAACTAATATCTACCTCTGGGAAGCACTTAATTATTTACCTAAATATATGGTTCTTTTGGTCCTTGGACGAATCCTACATTAGCTACAAGACGCTGCTTTCTAACACGAAAAGTAAATACTTGAGCTTGAGATGCTCCAAGATGCCCTACCTTTGAAAGATAATCATTCTTCATTTCATCAGGAATTTTCCATTTTTTCTTCATGCGTACAGGTTCCGTTGTCGTGTAGGTACATTTGGACCACTCTGAAACATGGCCATTGCACTGATAGTGACCACCATAATAGTATAGGCAGCTATTACAGACTGGGCAAGTGCCCAGCGGTCCAAACAGCATCCCATCAGCACTGCAAGAGAACAAAAAAGTTACAAAAATAGATCCATGAGACATTATAAAGAGTGAAGCATCTGAATACTGTGCAGTACGACAGAAGAGAGCAATGCCACAGGCTGGCAGGTCGGTGTAGTCAAAATTCAACAATACTTCAGCAGGATACCAGGCCTTGTTTCAGAGCTCTTCAGCTCCACTAAAAGCTACTTCCTCCGTTCCAAATTAATTGAAGTTCTAGCTTTGTCCCGAGTCTAACTTCTTTAAGTTTGACCAGGTCTACAGAAAAATATATCGACATCTACAACATCAAATTAGCTTTATTAAATTCGTCATAAAATATTTTTTCCTACTACATATATTTGATGTTGTAGGTATAAGCACATTTTTCTATAAACTTGGTCAAATATGGAGAAGTCTGACTTAGGACAAAGCTAGTACTTCAATTGATTTGGAACAACGAAAGTACAAGCCAGAAAACTTAGTGGCTTTTGAGGTAAATTAAACCCCATATTTATTGAATTAGTTTTGTTGATCAATTAGAAATGCTTTATAGAACGTACAATATTGGTTCTACAGTTGTAATACTTAGCATTAGACAAGTAATGGATGTCCCCATCTATAACACATAATCAACAGTTAGCCACATGATTGTGCTGGTTTGGCTATATAATCATGTTGGGTGTAGGTGGGTGACCATCTGACCTCATGTTGCATTTCACTCAAAAATAGTTGCTATAGTTAACTGCATCCAATTCCCCCTCAAGTTTGACCATCAATTTGACCAATGTAACTTGGTTGTGTGCCACAAAAATTACAGCATTCAATTTGTATTAATAAGTTTCCAACTGTATAAGTTTTATGACACATGACTCATATTTTACTGGTCAAAGTTAAAACACAAAATACGAAGACACATGTAAATAGGAACGGGGTACAAATTTGAGTGAAAACTAAAATCATAGTACTCAAGGCAGGGAATCTAAAGAGATGGTTTGTCAAGCATTAAGATAGCCATGATCCAAAATATTAAGGTAGCCAGCCAGGAGCAGATAGAGCTTATCAGCACATACAAAACAACTAAAGCAAGCGAGATTCGACTCTTCTGCTTTGGTAAATACCCTATGACCCAACCTGTAGACTAATAACCAATAGAAAACCATCTTGTTTCCTACCAAATTTGGTTGAAGTGTTTTTCTTCCCTATTCTAAAGAAGAAATGTTATTCCCCTTTACCTATAAATAGTATTTGACCATAAGTTACTTCAAAATAGCACCTAATATCTCAAAAACAAGCCCCACCAGATTCCTGGTACCAGCAGGTCAGCATCAGGATTTGGGATACAGAAAACAAGCACAAAAATCATCACTAGCAAAAAGATCCGCTTGCACAAGTCTCCACTTACTCTACAAGCACCAAGTGCCATAGAGTTATAATTCTACTTTACTCTAACAACACAAAGATCCACTTGTACGGCATAGGCATGAACCTAGCCCCTTGCCCAAGTTATTGCCAGAGGCAAGTGCCCTATCCTGGTCTGGACCTTTACCGAGTTTAGCACATGACAACAAGTAATATAATTTGCGGTTGGATGAAAATCCATCAAGAAAAGGAAAATAGGCAAATAGCAAACAACATTACCAACGTTCCAATAGGTCCCGCTCTGGTCCAGATGGATCTTGCTCATTAACTTCAAGCATATCCCTCAGCTCAGCAGTTGAAACATGCTTTTTGAGTTCATCCTTTAACTTCCAAAGTGTGTCACTTTGCTCTTTAAGCTTTTGGTGCAGATCAGCAGAAGAACTGGGACCACATGGTACAACAAGCTTTCCTTTGCTTCGTGCAGCACCGTCAGATATACTTCCATTTAAGTTGGGAGCTTTGGAGTTATGCATATCAATGTCACCAATCTTGCGCTTGGATCCCTTCGAAGTTGTTTCTTCTTGATGACCATTACAAATACAACAAGTCAGATTATCAAGTTATGCTCTAAAAGGAAAGAAAAAA
Source organism: Hordeum pubiflorum (assembly GCA_000582825.1). NCBI lineage: Eukaryota > Viridiplantae > Streptophyta > Magnoliopsida > Poales > Poaceae > Hordeum > Hordeum pubiflorum. The sequence goes on from CBMN010762818.1 coordinate 7,060, forward strand.
CTATGATCTCCATGATTCATTACGTTTGCTGGCAGCGCCTTTCTTAACAACATCAATAATAGCTCCTCTATCATCGTGCGACAAGGTCTCCCAGCCTGGGAATTTCTCGACACTTGCAGTTGGGGACATTTCCAAGAAACAGCTAACATGATACCAACCTTGACCGTCAAGTTTAGATGAAACACGAACCTAATCAACATAGCAAACTGTTACATACACAATTTAAGAGTCAAGACAAATAACATGATTTCACGGCATAAGTTACCCCGCCACTGGTATTAAATGTTAGTATCTCTTTATACTTGGTGAGCTAAATGAAAGATTACAAATCAAACATGTATCTCTAGACCATAGAATGTTTTCATCTGGACCCTAGAAATCAAAGAAATGCATATCGTTCATCAACCAGTCAAGCACACAATCAGGATCCATATACGAAAAATAATATAAATTGACACAATCATTTGTGTCATCAATTCCTACTTTTCAGGACTTATTTTGCAGGTGACCTAGCATGCTAGTGGCAGAGGGTTTTTGTATGACAAGATACCAAGTTGGTGTCTTTCCAGGATATTACAGTTATTCCAGATTCCTACACAGCAGAATACTAAAAGGTTACGCATTATCTGCAACCTGATCTGCAGTCTGACTTAGTCATAGATAGGGTACAGAAAACAATGTGTCATGTTCTTTTTCAAGAGAGCAACAATGTGACATATTCATGTGTTTCAAAGCCCTATATAGCACAGTTCTAATCTCTGAGTGCAGAAAATCAAGAACAAGTTCAGATTTGGGAGAGTATGACATTTCCCCCAATAGGTTATTAGAATTAGATTTAGACGTATGGTACTGTAGTTATGTGACAGTTGTATGCAATTACATTAGGATTTATTCAAGAATGTGAAACTCATGTCTCTATATAAAGTCGTGAGAAATGAGAACAATACATTAAGATTGTTGACCATAAGGAGGATTCTGTTTAGGACCATAAACATTATATACACAAGCACTAGTAAGTATAAATTCCTGGGTTCACGCGAGACTAATAAAGTTATATCCACAACAAAAGGAAATGTGCAAAACCAATTGATCAACAAATACGTACAGTGCCTTTTGCAATCTTTTCACTGCACCGTCTACAGGAAGCACGGGCAGATTGAGCAACCTCAATAGCACATTTGTCAGGAATATCAGCTGTGGAACTTGCAGTTGCAGTAATCGAGGAATTTGCAGCATAGTTTCTTATCTTCTCTTGGTCATCCCACCTAAGTGCATCTATTCCTTCAACATCATCAACACTGGTCAAAAGTTAGAGTAGAGTCAAATTTTCCATGGTTTATACTCAGATACAAGAGTCCAATAAACTAACAGGTTGAACACTGAAGCCTAAAATACAGTTGATGAGTCAGAGACATAGTTGCATACGATTTTATCTGGTTTTTCTTGTTGAGGATGCATTTGGCATGGTTCCACATCTGAAAAAGAGAAAACATGGAAATATAAGATTATAAACAGATGTGCAAATTAGCAAAATTGCTTTCATGATATAACTGGCACGAGGCATCATATTTTCCTCTGCCTCTTGAAAAAACTACCAATCGCCAAAAAAAATGTTTAGACATAAATTCCAGAAAAACAGAGTGTCTATCAGAACATCACTGAGACATAGATAGTGTACACATTATACCATAACCCTGAATAATACAGAAAACATAATGCTAAGCCAGCTATGTGAGTTAGGGAAAATGATCAGATAATGTGGCTTTTAGAACCAGAAAATAACCAAGAGTCGCCTTAATCTCCCTACGCACTATAGCGTTCTCCCAGTGAAACAATTAGAGTGTCCACATGACCCAAACCAAAGCAAACAGTTATAGAATCACAACAGTTAAGAACCCACTAGTACTACGAAGACCAGTAATGAACAGATTAGAACTGCAGTTGCCTGACAGTTAACAAATGCTAATGGGAATCGTATAAAAGTGAATATGGCTTATAAGCCATGTTTAACGCACGTGTATCATAAAATGGTTCAAAGTCCAAACAAGCACAGTATGATATCCAAACTTATCTCGCAAAATACTACTTTAGACATGGCAAAGGGCACCATGTTGATGTTCCATCTCTTTAAATTAACAGTTAAAACTGTTACCTCGCGACATATGGAACTAGAGCAGCCTACGACTGGCAATGGAGAAAGGTGTTGATAACAAAAACAAAAACATGTCAAATATAGAAGTTGTAATATTCAAGGCCTGCATTTTACATGTCAGTCAGTGTGAAGAGCCCGTCAGTTAATTGTTCATCATGCTGAAAATGACCCGAATAATACAATATTGCTTCATTGCGATAAGCATACATACAACAGAAATAAATGACTAAAACCATAGTTATCATTATCAGATAAGATAATACATAATGGCAGGGTCATATACGAGCTTGAACCACACCAGACCAATAGTTGTTTCAGGAGTTCCACTGAGCAATGATATGAGCAACAGAAAAATGGACATATCATGGAGTGGCGTGGCGGACACCCGGCCAGTACTAAAATCGAAGCATACAATATTGCATTTCGAGCCCTGCATTGCAAAGGGGTTGATTTAACACCGCGGGCTCCGCATTGTCAAGGGTTTGGTCAGTCGGACCGGACTCGCTAAATCCCCATCGAGAAATCAATATGAAAACCGAACCAGTCAGATCGAATCATCGCGTACTTCAGGCAATGCCACATTCACGATTCATCCAAATCCAATCGAGAGCCCCGAGCCCCCGACCCCCAAAAAATACAGGAACACTAAACCGCCCCAAAACCCTACCCCCGCGGAGCCGCGAGAGGTCGGAGATAGATCCGGTCGCGGGACGAGGTGGGGGGGGTCGCGGAGGAAAGGGCGGGGACGGCGGGGAGGAGGGAGATGGTGTGACGCACGGGCATGAAGCCGTCGAACTGGGTGGCCTGGACCATCTTGCCGAGGCGGAGCGCGTCCTTGGCAATGGGGGACTTGCAGGACTTGCACGAGGACCGCCCCGACTTGGCGTACTCCGCCTTCCAGGCCTTGGGCGGCGCCGCCGCCATCTCCGCCGGCGGGCTGCTGCCTCCTCTCCCCTCCCTTCTCCGCCCGCCGCTTCTTGGGTTTGGTGTTGGTGTTGGTGTTGGCTCCACCGGCACCAGCAGGCGTGGCCGTCTGGGCGGAGGAAAGAGGGCGTTCGCTGTTTAAGCACGGACGGAGAATGCTCTCTCCTGCTGGTTACGTTACGCATTTTTGGAGCTTGATGAAATGTAAAATGGCACTCTTTTCCTCTGCGTTTTGATTATATTTCTTCCAAATAATATATTTTTTTAATCTATTTCTTCCAAATAATAAGTGTCAACACTTTGGCCGCGTTTTTTACAACTAAAATTGTCATTCGAAAAGAAAAAAAACAAACTCAAACGGAAATATAAATTTGTAATCCCAACAAAAAGTCACACCTAAAATTGTCATTCTCGCGTCACTAAACTTATCATAAAAAAGTTTGAAATTGACATATATTCATGTCACACGTGTGACACTTATCAAGATCACTATTTCTTTGCATCGGATAAAATAGCACATGTTTGAGTGAGTGTGGATGTCCTGAACCCGGGTACATATGAACCCGCTTTTCAAAAATGTACTTTAAACGTGTTTTGTAATGTTAAAAAAATCAAAACAAAATTTTGTGTATACATGTTCGCAAAAATATGTCCGTGACACAAAGTTTCGTGAAGAAAAGTCTTTTGTTTTGTCTCCGTAAAAAAGACAAATTTTAGTGCTTCTAAATAGCGTTTTGCGACAGAATGTTTTGTCTTTTTTGCACATGCCATAAAAAAAGTTGTTTTTCTATTAAACTTTCTGCACGCACATGGAATATGAAGACGTCCGCGCACGCTTTTTTCAGAATTTTTTGTCATTTTCAAATGTGTTTTCTAAAGTGGGTTCATATGTATCCGGGTTCATCCATGACTTTCTCATGTTTGAGTGGCAATTATATTCCTTTCATTTTAATGAATAACACGTACAAATCTTAAAATCTCACTTTGACCTTAAATTAAATACATAATATATATTTACATATATCTATACCTAATAATAAAGCACAGAGTGCTTTTGTCCGCTCACCGCTGCGCTATTTTATAAAAAAATCCTACGTTTTTCATAAATTAACCCGTGGTACATGTATTAGTTACAGCTGAATCGTTTTTTGCATTTCTTTTAAGACCCGCTGACGTTTCAAGTAATCAACCCACCGTCTATATTTAAGTCACCCAAATCGGTTTTATTTTTGTTTTACCACGGAATTCCTGACTTTTTGGTTAATCAATCCGTAGTTTATCTAAAACAAAATTATCCATATCTTTTAAACCGTGACTTGGATTTTAACATGTTATATATGAAATTTGATTGGTAAAATACGTAGAATCTAAATATGATATTTTTTTAGCAGCTAAATATTTTTTAAATGTTATATATGGTACAAACTTAATCAATAGCACACAGTCCATTTTTCTTTCGTATCGGTGACGATCCGAATTACAAATAGACATCCATTAAAACCAGATCGAGAGGTAAGAAAACATCAATAACCATGCATGCACACCTCTGAAAACACTTATGGAGAAAAACAACATAGTTCTCATCTTATTCCGAGCGAGTGTGTGTGCGCATGAGAGAGACGCCTTAGGCTTGATCACATCCAAACGCATTTTCGTTGTGTGAGCACTGAGGCGACCTTCGGCAACACAAATGTGAGTCCATGTGAAAATAAAGGGCGTGGGCCTATTAAGTGTTGGAAATATGCCCT
>CBMN010762822.1:0-12671 GCA_000582825.1 Hordeum pubiflorum
AGACTAAATAAAAACGGAGGAAGTACCTGACTAGAGAATCCTAAAAAGATCTATATTTGCAATAGACTAAGCACTAAGTTTTAGTGCTCCTATATGTAGTATTGAATGTGCAACTTATGATAATTTAGTTTTGATAATTTTAATATTAAAGAATGTCCGTATGTTGGTCATTTGATGCCGTGGTTGTGCTCCTTTTTGCATAAATTCAGCATAGCTCTTCTTGGTTACAAGGATTTCGCTATCTCCGAAAAAATCCCATTGATTGAAACCTCTTGAACTGATCTCTTGAAATGCTTTTATCATCCGTCAAATAAAGAATACTTCCTCCGTCCGGTGAAAAGTGTACGTTTGGCTTTNNNNTTTGTCCACAAAAAAGTGTACTTCTATCTTCCCAATGCACTTTAAAGTAGAAAAAAATGCTTCTCTCTCATCACACAGTAATCAAGACCAATAGCATTCTACACATGGTCTTCTTAATTTCTACATGCACTTATCTCATTGGAGGTTGGGTAATTAAAGAGGACAGAGATGATGGCTTGCACCTTTCCAATGCATTTTTTACTTCACTCCATAATTTGTCTTAAAATTTATAGATGTACACTTTTCACCGGACGGAGGGAGTAGATTGTTGATTCGTTCGTTGCCAGCACCTTCAACCTCATCTCCCCCATCTTTGTGAGCTTGCGGAGTAACCTCACCTCGAATGCCGTCCACTTTCCTTGGCGACTATTTTCGAACTTTCTTTGTTTGGAGATGTACTAGCAGCCTGATGAGTCGTTACATTTTCATTTGTACTTTTTATAGAAAAACATTTTGACATAGTTTCTGAATTTAATGTTCATCTCGAGAGAGAAAGAGAGCGTGCCTCCAAGAGTTTGCTGCTCTAGGAAATATAACCCAATTTGAAAGCAAAAAAGGTGAAGTCTGATGGATACTCTCGGGGATACCAGGCACTTTGGGTCTTCGCTTTTATGGTTAGTGTATAGGTCGTTTCAAGCAATCTTTTGCTTTTTCTCCTGGCTTCCTACAACTTTCTATTTTTACAGATTTCCGATCCACTTCTAACAGCTCTCTTTGAAGAGAGAAGACTGTTGGATGGGTTTTGGTCATTATCTTTCGGATCCAATTCTGCGTGAGTGGCACCAATTCAAAGCATTTTAATAGGATTTTTGAGGATGGTAATACTAACTAATTTTTGTTATGTTGGTTGTTTGATCCACATGGTCCACATGCGGCAGCTTGCTGGGTGGTGTCTTTCAGCATTTTTGAACCTGTTCTTTTTAGGGCTTTTTGTTTAGTTTCTGCACCGGAATGCTTTGAATCTTTACTCTTTTGTTTGTTCCGTTATCACTGATAGTGGAACCCAAGGATTAAAATTACGGGAGAAATGATTTCGCGGCTGCCTCTCCTAGTAGCTATAGCGGACGCTATGGCGTGAAATTGCGACAAATAGCATCAACTTTTCAGGTGGAAGAGATGATTTTTAGAGGGGTTTGCTGATTTTGGGGCTGTTTAGACGGATTTGTGAAGGATTTCCTGGTGACGGCCATAGGGTAACAGCGAGACGGCAGCTGTATCGGATATTTTGCGGGAGATTTAATATTATGGTGGAACCCAATTCAATATGGATTAAATTGGAAGGAAAATGTACTCCCTTCCATCTGTATTAATTGCCGCTAATTTAGTACTCCCTTCGTTTCTTTATATAAGTCTTTTTAAATATTTCACTACGGACTATAGACGGATGTATATAGACATACTTTAGAGTGTAGATTTATTCATTTTGCTTCGTATGTAGTTCGTAGTGGAATCTCTTGAAAAACTTATATTTAGAAACGGATGGAGTACAAGTTTAGTAGATTAATATGGATTTTTTTAGGGGATTAATATGGATTTGAGGGAGTATCTTTTGTTAGTTACAAGGTCTTTTGACTCGACCCTCTTGGATTGATTTCAACGTTTCTCTACTCTACTTCTTCTTCACTTCAAAAAATCGATCGTTAGTTCGTTCGTTTAGAACACCTCCGGCGGCCCTCGATGTCCCCTCTTCCCGTCCTTGTCAGCTCAGCGGAGGCAAGACCTGCTCTCCCAATGCCGTCCACTTCCCCCGACGACTACTTCCCCACCCTGCCCCACGGGGACGGAGCGCGCACGCTCGATCGCTCTCCCACTGCTCGCGCCGGTCGTCGCCATGCCGATCGCGCTGGCCGCGTTAGTCTCGCTCCTCCTCTTCCTCGCTCTGGACGTCGCCGGTGCCCAAGAGTTCGTGTACGCCGGCTTCGCCGTCGGCAGCGTGGCGACCACCGGCGCGGCCGCCGTGCTTGCCTCCTCTGGCCTCCTGCGGCTCACCAACGACACCAAGGAGGCGTTCGGCCACGGTTTCCACCCGGCGCCCCTCCGCTTCCGGGACGCCTCCACCGGCGCGCCCGTCTCTTTCTCTACCACCTTCGTGCTCGCCATCGCGCCGCGGTACCCGGACGCGCACGGCCACGGCATCGCCTTCGCGCTCACGCCGTCCATCGCCGTCCCCGGCGCTGTCGCGGGCAAGTACCTCGGGCTGTTCAACACGTCGGATAGCATGGGGAACGGCACGAGCCTGATCGTTGCCATCGAGCTCGATACCGCCATGGACGCGGAGTTCGATGACGCCGACGAAAACCACGTCGGCATCGACGTCAACGGCCTCACCTCTGTTAACTGGGCCCCTGCCGGGTACTGGCATGACGACGGCTTCGGTGGAACGAAGTTCGAGAACCTCAGCCTGACCGGCGGCGGCGACGCGCCCCTGCAGGTGTGGATAGAGTACGACGGCGACGGCGCGCGACTCGAGGTGACGGTGTCGCCGGCGGGCTCGCCCAGACCGGCCGTTCCGCTCGTGTCATGCAACGTAAACCTCTCGAGGGCCGTTTCCGAAGACAGCTACGTCGGCTTCTCGGCGGCAAACGGCGCCGCCGCGAGCTCGCACTACGTCCTCGGCTGGAGCTTTCGCCTCGGCGGCGGCCGCGCGCAGGACCTCGACCTCTCCAAACTCCCGCGGCTCCCGTCGTCGGGATCATCATCGTCATCCAAGAGAACGATGCCGCCGCTACTACTCCCCATGACGCTGCTCGTCCTGGTCGTAGTGATCCTGCTCCTGGCCTCCGCGGCCGTCGCGGCGCTCGTGGTGCGGCGGCGCCGGCAGTTCGCCGAGGAGGAAGAAGTCTGGGAGGTAGAGTACGGCCCTCACAGGATCAGCTATAAAGACCTGCACGGCGCCACCAATGGCTTCCGCGACGTCATCGGTGCCGGAGGCTTCGGCCGCGTGTACCACGGCGTGCTCCCGAGATCCGGCGCCGAGGTCGCCGTCAAGGTGGTCTCGCACGGGTCGCGGCAGGGGCTGCAGGAGTTCGTGTCGGAGATCGTGAGCATGAGCCGGCTGCGCCACCGCAACCTGGTGCAGCTCCTCCACTACTGCCGGCGGCGCGGGGAGCTATTGCTCGTCTACGACTACATGCCCAACGGCAGCCTGGACCAGCACCTGTTCGGCCATCGATCGTCGGAGCTGAGCTGGGAGCAGCGCGCCAAGATCGTGCGGGGCGTGGCGGCCGGGCTGCTGTACCTGCACGAGGGGTGGGAGCAGGTGGTGGTGCACCGGGACATCAAGTCCGGCAACGTGCTCCTCGACGCCGACATGAACGGCAAGCTCAGCGACTTCGGGCTCGCGCGGCTCTACGACCACGGCGGCGACCCGCAGACGACGCGCGTGGTGGGCACGCTCGGGTACATCGCGCCGGAGATGAGCAAGACCGGCAAGGCCACCACCAGCTCCGACGTCTTCGCCTTCGGCGCCTTCCTGCTCGAGGTGGCGTGCGGCCGGAGGCCCGTGGTGTTCAGCAACGAGTCCGATGACTCGCCGCCATCGCCGGGGCTCGTGGAGCTCGTCCTGGAGCACTGGAAGGCCGGGAAGATCACGGAGGCGAGGGACCCAAGGATCGGCGAGTGCGACGAGGACGACCTGGAGCTGGTCCTCAAGCTCGGGCTGCTCTGCTCGCACCCCGACCCGTTCAGGCGGCCGGGCATGAGGCAGGTGGTGCAGATGCTGGAAGGCGCTGCGCCGGCGCCAGAGAGGTCGCCGGAGGATCTTGGGAACAGCATGACGCTGTTCGAGCACAGCGACGCGTTCGACCAGTTCGTCGGGGTGTCGTTCCCGTCGACGTCGGGCTTCACCACTGCCACGATGCGGACGTCGAACTCCCCTGACGAGAAACGGCAGCTCCTCTTCAGCTGAAAGTTCTTGTCAATGTGGCAGCTAGTTTGCAACTGGGTGCATACATGCACTGTTAACAGTAACATCTGAATCACAGGCATCAACAGAAAATGACAGCTGATTCAGAAAAGAGGCCGTGAAGCGTGGTCATGACTCATGAGTGGTGGTATACAACTAGAGATGCATGTACAGCTACATCAACTACACAGGCAAAATCAGCAGGAAGAGCTTTACAGGGAGGCGTGCGCGCTAACAATGTCGTGGCTCGCTCCGATCCGATCCATGGAGCGGATAGGGAAGAGGCTAGAGGATGGATATCAGCAGGCATTTCCATTCACTTCTTCAGGATCTTGGATTCGATCTCCTCCAGGCTCAGCCCTTTGGTCTCTGGGACGTTGAGGATGACAAACAAGAGGGCGAGCAGCGATATGGCTGCGAAAAGAAGGAAGACGTTGGCCGGTCCGAGGTACCCCTGTAGACATGAAAAAGAGCGCTACGGTTAGATTGGTCGGTGCCACTATTAGTTTGCTCATGCATCTGTCAAATGGTTGTTCTGTTGTTTACATATAAGGGCTGTGTGTTATCCAGTCGAATAGGCTGGAACTTCAAGAGATACATAAACAAGCAGATACTCCCTCCGTCCCATATTGTAAGACCTTTTTTGCAACTAATGTAGCGTCAAAAAGTGTCTTACATTACGGAACGGAGGGAGTAACAATTCCAATATCATTACCTGCAACGGTGAGAACGCGAATGTCACTAACGCATTCGATCCAAAATTTGTGAGTACCGCAAGGCTGATTCCGCGTCCCCTTGTTCGGAGTGGGAAGATCTCAGAGACCATTAGCCAGCTTATCGGACCAAACGAAAGCTGAAACACAAGGCATGTCAATTTCTCGTACCACTCGGTACTCATTAAATACCCCCTACACAAGTAAAGAACCAACCTGGTAACAGCCAACATAAAGAAGTAAAGCACCAACAGCAACAAAAGGGAAGCCACTGAGAACCTTGTAGTAAGCTGCTAGCAGGAAGAGTGCAACGGTCTGCATTTCCAAGTTGAATTAGAAAACATAAGGATTACTCTTTCACCTAATTATATCAATATAATACAACATGTACAACTATTTAGATGCATGATGAAACTTACTGAAGTTGCAAAGGTTTTTTAATCATCTAATCATAATTAGAGATTTCTCTTCGTAATACTATCGCATATATAATTAGTATATATGCCTAGTAGGAATATCAATTCAAACAGGTGGCGAGGAGTGAGGGTCACACTTTCCGTAGCAAACATATAACTTAAACAAGTTGTAGGAAAGGGTAAAGTTACTCACAATTCCACTAACACCTCCTATCATTAACGGCCGTCTTCCAAGATCGTCGACTTTAAGCACCGCGACACCTGTCATCACAAACTGCAAAAAGATTGAACTATTACACTTTATGCCCAGCAGAGTACAGTAGTGATCTAGCTCCGTGGTATTACCTTGAACAGCCCAACCAAAATTGACACTTTCGCAGCATCAGATGCAGCTGTAAACCCAGCAGTCTACAGAAGATGGACATAAACAAATTATATTGTGTGCAGCAATACGAAAAAACTGTATTGACCCTACTTCCATCTGTTCTAATTTCAATATCAAACAAACCAATTGAACAGCTCGAAGCAAAACTGAGGTACCTGCAGAATGGAGGTTGCATAGTATAGAACACTTGGTTGGCCTGTTATCTGACAAATAAAAATTTAGCACTTTAGCTGACTTGATAACTACTAAAAAAAAAATGTCAAATTAGGAGGAAATGAATAAATAAATAGTGGTGGAAATTTTTCAATATGGATTCAACTTCTCAAACCAAAAATAATACATAATATAAATAGTTTAAAATAGAATGTATGTGCAAAGGACATTTGGAATTTTAACTTGACCAGGCAGAGAATTTCAAATCTAAAAGGATGATGGAAAGGATGGTCACATTTTAAATTCAGTTAAGCTGTGTATTAGTGGGACTGAAGAGGATAAAAACCTGCTGGAAGAGAACCAGTCCCCCTCCAATAGTGAAGGCCTTCAAGCTTGCTCCCTCGAATACTTGAAAAATGCTTCCTTCAGCTTGATCTGCGTACGCGGCCCTAATTGAGGTAAGGTTATTATCAATCTCATCTGTCAGAACCTTCTCACTTGCTGAAGGACCCTTCAGTCTTCTCAGGGCATTCATTGCCTTCTTTTTGTTATCTTCCACAGGGCCTTTTCCCTGCACTGCCCTGAGAAGTAGCCATCTAGGTGAAGGTGGTAAACTCCACATACCAACAGCCATAATAGCTGCCAGTGGAGCACTAAGACCAAACATGTACCGCCATCCTCCTACAACATCAATTTCATAGCTCCCTATGAGGTATCCAAACTGTAAATTGTTAAAATAATAAATGGTCAGCCGTCATCAGATCATACATTTTGTTGTACGAGACTATAGTTATGTTTAGGCAATATATGACAAGATAGTTACCAGTATTCCTCCTACAATAAACAGCTCCTTCAAAGATATCAATGTTCCACGTATTTGTGAAGGACAAGTCTCTGCAATATAAAGGGGAGCACCGTGCATTGCCTGGAACAGAGCATTGTGGTAGTTCAGTGGCATAACTGAAAGTTACAGAACAGGCTCGTTTATCTATTCCAGTCATTAGTTGATCATGAAATGTTCCTTTGCCTTGTGTTCCTCTCAGTTTCCCCCTTTTGGGAGTTTTGGGCTGGTAAAAAGGGTATTTGATAGAAATAGTTGTGCTTGCAATTACTCACCAAACCAATGCCAACACCATAAAGGAGACGACCTATGATCAGAACTACAAAATTAGGAGCTAATCCAGTGACCAAAGCACCAGAAATATATAATGCAGCTGCTGCGATCAATTCTATCCTTCTTCCTGCAACAAGATGGGTAGTAGCAGTTATTTCGCTTCATCTTCAAAGAATACATAGTAAGGAATATTGAAGCACACTATCGTTTCAAATCACCTAGAAAATCTGCAATGCGGTATGCGAGAATGGATCCACCAAGAGCACCATAAAGTGAACCACTGGCCTTAATAGCATGACAATAAACTCATTAAGCACAACAGTTTTCTTGATTACATGGTAAAAACAATGTTCTTGATTGATGATTAGGAATGTAGTTGTAGGCTTATAAAACACAGGGATCTCCGAAATGGCTTACCACAAGCCCTAGCTGCACAGAAGAGAGGTTGAACCAGGTGGTGCCACTGAGCTCAGCAGACTGAAGAATGAGGAAGCAACCATGTGAGGGCAAGCATCAGCTTTAGGAAATTGTGGAACGGCCAAATTGGGACTTACGTGCACAGATATGGTCGCTCCAGAAGTTGCGCCGATGTCGTAACCGAAAAGGAGGCCACCCAATGCAGGGAACACGAACCTAGGTTCCAAACATTGGCTCGTTAGTACTGAAAGCTCGACATACTCTCGTATCAACCCTATACATATATTATATCTTCCGATCGATAAACCAAACAGAATTGCAACGGCAAGGAACACTGCACCAAACCGAGATGCAACAATTGTCTGTAGTCGAACTGGTATGCAAATCTAACATGTCCTTAACTATACGACACATTTGTATGACCACCTTAAAGCTTGACTGCACAAGGATCATGGTTTGGCATGAACAAAATTCCTGACAATCTATTATCTGGGCAGCATAACAGGAAGACCATGTTAAATCAGGTTGCACATTTCTCACAATACTACAGCATGCTAATTCCATGGTATACTACAACCCTGATTCAGCACGGAGGACAAAGCAAAACTAGTAAGCAATGTATCCATGGTACACTGAAGTAGGTTCGATTCTCTGCCCCCAAATGGTTGATTCGCGCAAATCTGGAAGGTGGAATCGAGCTAGAAATGCAGTATCCCCAAATAATGGCACTAACAGAAGGGGGGCGCGAGGGATATTATAAGCTCACGGGAGGATGACGGCCGCCAGCGAGTAGTCGGCCCCCGCCGCCGCGCCATCGCCGGCGCCCTTCGCTGACTCGTCGGCGCCCTGCGCGTGCGTCCGCACCTGCACATCACCGCCCATGTCGTCAAAAGACCGCCGCGCCCAAATTTCGCCCCGGAATAGAAGGCACGGGGATTCGCTATATTTGGGGCGGCGAGGACTGGGGCCGTGCGCCGTACGCGGAGCCGACGGTGCGCAGTGGCGGCGGCGGCGGCCGACACGGGGTGGAGGAGCGGCTCCGCGTCCCGCGACGACACGTTGAGGGCGTCCATCCCCACGGCGGCGCGGCCGAGAGGGTGGGGTCTGCGCTGTCGGCGATGTAGGCAGCGGGGGCCGGCGGAGCGCGAGGTGGAGGCGCGCGCGGCGGTTGCGAGTGGCGGGCGGAGGCAGACACTCGTCGCCATGGCCATGCTTCTAGGCTTAAGCTTGGCACGTTCAGCCTAACGCATATTATAATTAGAAAAGGTAGAATAAATACCAGATTTCACATTATGTTGATATTTTTCTTATGTCTTATGCATTTAGATATAAATATCTGACGAAATATGCAATACACCCCAGGTTACAAATTCCAGCGCATTGCGGGAAAAGGCAGGGACTAGAATGGAAATTAAACAGGTACGTCTTGCTGTGTTTCAGAGCAGGCAGGGGACCAAAATTTAATTTCGAGAATTGGCAGGGGCCGCGCGAACGCGTACCCCCTCTACCACAAATTATGACGTCCACTCTCCCACTTGGGGAGATGGTAGGCCAGCGCACCCACCAAGTGCAATGTGGGCCACTGATCTAGGCCACGGGCCTTGTTGATCGCCCGTCGACCCCGTCCAGGTAAGTATAGAGAAAGGGAGCACCACGCGCTGGTTATATAGCGAGCTCTGCCGCCCGATGCCCCTCGCTAGGCGAGGTGGGACTAAACGCGAGAACGCAGCAGCAGCCGCGGGGACGTGAGAGGGAACGCTGTCGATCGGGAGGTTTGTGCAATGGGCTGGCGTTTGCTCTAAATGGGCCTCAATGAAGGACGAAGGGTGGACGTGGCCCTTGAGAGCCGTAACAGCAGCTTTGCGTTATCAAATTCCAGTTCTTCTATAAAATAAGGTCCGGTGCTTCTCAAGGAAAAAAAAGGTAGTACTACTCAAACTTACACTCACACAAAAGAAGAAAGGTGCTACTACTCAAACACATGGCAATTATTTCCTTCCATCAAAGAAGAAACGGATTCATAGCAACGTACATGTATCGATAATCCCATTTTGGAAGATTTTTGAAAAACTAAAGGCACCAAGCCAGGTGATAAACTTTTGTTGCAGTGGCATGCATGCTATTCTACCACTTAAGTCCATATCCGTAAATAGACATATCGGCAATTAATGGACGGTGCTCAATTTCTAAGCTTGGGGCAGAAGATGTGATGATGCACTTTTGCTCAAATGACAATGGGCGCTGGCCTCTAGCGAGCTATCGGACTAGAGAATTTTCTGGTGGATGTTGTCCAAGTTTATTGCACGGATCAACAACATGAGTACCTTCTTCACTTGCATGTCAACCCTTAATAATATGTCGAGATTTACGAATATTGATCTACGAGGGATTATTTGAGGTTACCTGCTAGTACATCTGGTGGGCAAGGAGGTAAAAAACCACACGGAATCGTTGGCTCCTATTGATCGATGTTATATGTCCATCTTTGCTCTGGCGGCGAATTTTCTACAAGGCGCATCCAATTGTCTACGAGGCAAATTTCACCTCCCACTTGCGACCTCGTCCAGGGCTATGACTCGCTCAAGGTATGTTAAACTAAATGTCGATGTTGCTTTTAATATTGACTAGAGTGAGTGCCCATTCGTTGCAACGGAGCCACGTATATTCTGGTGGCTCAATCAAAATTAATCATGTGAACAAATATATGGCTAAGACAATGCAAATGATATTTTACCATTGTGGATCGCTGAAAACTTGAGGATGGAAATGGTATTTTCACGCAGACTCAAGTTACCAAAAGATTTTTTGTTAGAGACAGGGACCATACTTATCAAAGGTCAAACTCGGGCTAATATGTTGATAATCTCTTTAAGGCGCTACTCGAACACTGACCATCGATGCTCATTATAAAAGAGAAATATAATTGCAAGTTATGGAGTTGCAACCTAAAACTCTTCTGACACATGACATGCACATTAATGATCGTTCATGCTCATTTTCACCTGCTTATAAAATTGCAGTACATCTAAAACTGGGATCTCTCGATGAGACTATTGGTTTCAAAGTCAAGTAGAACAATCAGCTCAGAGCACAACAGATCTATAGTTAGCATTCATTAATCTTGCTATGATAAAGCCCTTGCAAAATTGTTCCCCCATGTATGTATGTATATGTAATGTCTTGTGGTTTAGAGAGAGCGGGGATTTTTTTTCGATTGAGCATTGCATTCATCATAAAAAAACTCAGGATAAATTTAAATATTTCATTTAAATTTAGAAGAAGTTTGGTTCAAGTCTAAATTTGGGCATGACCTTTGCTCATTTTAAGTATTTGGATCACAATTCAAATAATGTAGAACATAACGACCAAAGTGCATAAAGTACAATTCAAATAAGTGAATAGGAAATTCAAATCACATGAATTCATACCGATTTAGAATTAATAAATAAATTTATATTACAAATACGTCATACAAAAGTTGATACCAAAATGAATAAAGGAAACTTTATTGATAATAAATATTATTACAAAGTGAGATTACAAACTATGATGTGGATAAGCAACAATTCACTTTATTGAGATTAATACAAATTACAAGTATTCGGGAATTACATCCTTGAAATAGAAGTAAGAAGAAAGAAAAGAAATCTAAATTGAACATATCTAGTTCTTCTTTTTTTTTTGTTTCCTTCATGATCTTCATCATGAACTGCAAAACAAACAAGCAAGCAAAGGAAAGATGTTAAAATGTTTCATTTCCCTTAGGGAAATGCATTACTATATGAGCTAGTACTTAGGGAATTTGGAACTAGACCAAACCCCCTAATAGGATAGTATCCAAGAAGGACTTCACAAAAGCAAACAAGTAGAACATCAAATGATCAAGGAAATAGTGAATGACCATAGGCAACACTAGCGACTGATCAAGTCAACGGATGATATATGTCCAATGCAAGTGTAGATCCAGAACCTGGTCCATCCAAAGAACAAGGGAGTGACCAAATGTACAGTTCAGAGACCAAAGCACAGTAAATGGTCAAGTGTCAGAAGTCATAAGCAGCAGCAGATCAAGTCTAACAGTTCAGAGACCAAATGATAATTAATGTCCAAGTACATGAAGGTTGCTTTCAGAATATACGATGAAGAAATCATGAGATACTTTCCGAGAAAACACAAAGAGAAAGAAAAGTATATTTCCCCTCCAAAAAAAGTTTATGCAGTAAGTGAGAAGAAACACATACCACCAGACCTCAGTGGTTGAAACAAAGGAATGAGGTTAAGCTCAGCAACCTAAAAACAAGCGCTTACTGGGATGCGACACGTCATCTCAATAAAATTTTGAACTTTTGATTTTAGTCAAAGCTCTTTTGCTAAGTGTTCGATCAAATTACCCTTTTGGAAGATTTAGTGAACTTTGTTTTGCATAGAAAAGTGTTAGAGAAAAAGAAAATCACGGAAAGAATAAGGGAGAATAAAGGAGAGCAACACAAGCGGAGACAGTCAGTCGTACTAGCGCTGGGCTCGTCCCAGCGCTCATACTGTGGAGCTGAGGAAACATCAAAGAAGAACAGGGCGAAAGACGGTATGTGGTACGAGACGCTCATACCCAAGTTCGTACCAGAAGAACATCGAGGCTTATAGAAACCTCACCATCGTGAGAGGACGTCTGCTATGAGCGCTTACGAGTGTGTACGGACGCGGCCGACCGGAACGGAGCAGAAGACCTCCCTTTCACCCCAAAGTCGACACCTTGGCAGGGTAGGTGTCCTCGGTGGCCAGATCTGGGCCAGGGGAACTCCGGCAACCACCCGAAGTAGCCGCCAAATGCCACGGAGGGGGCACCCTGCCCCCTTCCAGAAGTCCCCTGCCACCAACGGCGGAGCTATGTTGACTTCTGGGGGGGCAGTGGCCCCCCCGACTTTAAACTATTTGTGAAGAATTTTTTTTTTGAGGAGGCATAGATTGAGAGAAAAATAGTTATTGGACCCCTCAGATTTTTATGATTGACCTTTGGCCCCCCCTAAAACTTTTGCCTAGCTCCGCCATTGCCTGCCACCTCTAGCAGGCCTCGCGCGCACCCACACCGCACCATGGATCCACCCCGGCCTAACGAGCCCGTAGTTGAAACCGTAGAGGAGGGAGGGAGCTCACCCAAGTCAATCACAAACGAACCGCCGCCGGAGCAAGTTGAGGGATCACTAGAAGAGTG
>CBMN010762843.1:0-12697 GCA_000582825.1 Hordeum pubiflorum
CCATCCTCATCCATGATCAAAAGATAGTTGTACCGTTACCATGCCAAAATGGTATACTCCTTTTACCAGTATATATAAATATATATGCTAAAAATTCCTGAAAATAACTGTTGGCATGGGCCTAAAAGCTAACTATAAAACTTGGCATGCAATACGTGCCAAAACACAATTGAAAAAGTGACGTTGGATGGTTTGCTGCTCATAACAGAAGCTACATCGTGTGTCCCCTGACACTTGCATTTAATCAAATTGTCCTAGTTAAGGATGACTTTTCGGCATATGAACCATAGAAAACCTTGATCTTTAAAGATACTTTAAGACCCAAAAATTGCTTAGATCTAAACCTGACCCGTCTTTCCATAAAGACAAATGCATGGAGCACAGTAAAATCCCCACCGGCATGAAGGCCCCACTTAAATCCATCTTGCTCTTGAGTGCACCTCCGCCACCTTGAGGATGATCTCATTCTAGTCTGCCAAATGCTGGCCAATGCGAGCCCGTCAGAAGTCAACCAGTGGGTTCTCCACTCCAATAACAGCATCCTTATGGTGAACAACATTAAATAGTCCATGCATCTCACCCTACAACGCTCATGCCCTACTCCATCTATCATCCTCATCTCACCCAACAATGCTCTCTAGCCTGCCCCCTGTATGCTGTCATGTCGTGCCCTGCTGGAAAAATACAAAAAAAAACGCTGGATGAGAGAAAGAGAAAGAATGAGCTGGATGGATAACTAAAGCAACTAGGTTAGGGGGATTATTATCCATACAAAAATACTAGGGCAAATACTCACCTGTATTGACTTGAAATTGAGGGAAAAGGTGGATAATGGCATCTGAGTGAGTATGAGAGAGTTGCATTGGTATTTTTCAGGGTTGGATTTTTGTAATGGCATTTCTCTGAAGCAGCAAACTTGTAGTGGCATATGTCTAACTTTTCTATCATTTTTATTAGTTTACTCTGTAATATTTTTCTTAGCTTCCATGATGGGGCTTGTTTTAGTATTTTTTTCGTATGTAGTTTTCGAACATTACCCTCTATATACCGTTTCAACCATTCACAGGTGCTCGATCAGTGTGGCAATCATGTTGAAGAAGGGACGGAACTTAGTGTCCATACTGTTGGACTCTCCTTTGTAGATAAATATGGACCTGTTCGAAAGGTAATCGTTTGTTTTAAACTGTATTTTTGTAATGCTAGTAGATATATATTTTGACCAGGTTAACATTAGCCAGAATGGTGTAATGCTAGTAAATGTATTGGAGATTGTAAATTTGTGTATCGTTCTTTGCACGTGCTGTATTTTGCTATTTTCTTCTATGTAATTTAAGTAACGTAAAAATAGACTTCCAGTCAGAGTTGTCAATTAGGTGGAATTTTTTTGAGCTGCTACATTTTAACAAGGGCGAAATGTATGCAGGGAAACAGGAAACTAAATACTTTACCCCTCTAGTGTCGATGCTTTGGGATTTGCTTCTTCTGAATTCGGTAGCTGTTGGAGAATCACTAGATTTTTGCCAAATGAACTGGCTCAACTAGGCTAAGCCTGGTCTGGTCCAACTCCTACCTAAGCCTGACTTGGCTTACCATCAACCGGACTGGAAGCACTGTCGAAACCCATCCCCACCCGAACCCCATTGTTTTGACATTATGATGACTGATGAGGGACAGAGTAGCTTGTTAATTGCATGGTTCAATTGATTGGATGATGCAGCACCCTTTCATCTCCTGCACTCCTATTCCTTTCCAAATCTATGGTTCCATCATATGGAAGACTCATTCATTTTTCAACGAAAAGAAACATATTAATGCAAGGTTTTGTACCCTCATTACAAATACAGACAATACGATATTGAAGGCTTTCAATGGAACTTTGCTTCTTGACTGTGTGATAACAATTTTATCATTGTAGAACAGGGACTTCGCCGTTGCCTATTTTCTACCTCGTGTCTCAGCCATCTTGAGAGCCATTTGATTGTTTGACAATTTGACATATAAACTATATAGTTAAATTTGCAGGTAAACAGCGAAGGATTTGTTGACTTACGTGGACTGCTTAAAGTCATTAGTGGATTTGGTTCAAAAGGTCAGTTGGATAGTGGTGCCAATATTGCTGGTACATTTTCATTCTAATAATTATGTGCATGTTTGTGCAGCTTCTTTGACGATTTTTCATCACAAGAAAAAGATTTTCAATAGAACATTTCAAATTGCTATCAGGAATTTGAAAGCTGTTAAGGTAGTAATACTGATTTGTTCATTTGATTTCTTATTATTCAAGTCGTGGTGCTTAATTTTGTTCAAAAGGTGGAAGTCTCATGATTATTGTTATTTGTCAGGTTCCGGAAAGTTGTCGAGCTGGGACCTTCTTGGAGAACATAATATTTGAAGTTTCTGATTGTGATGGAGTGATTGACGAGTCAATACATGGACCCCAACATACACTCAGCATCAGGTCGAATCAATTAAAACATGTGGAAGGAGCACAATATACATTTGAACACGGAAGATGTGTTCTTCCTCATGCACAGGTTCCTGATGAACCAGGGACAGTCAGTTTTGTGGCATATCATACACATTTTGCTGACCTGGAAACCATAATTCAGGTTCCGATCCTACAATATAGCCCTTGGACAATTTATAATTATTTTGAACTGAAGTCCTGAATTTTACTTTGGCAGATTCATGTTCATGCTCTTGATTTAGTGCCAGTAAATTTGGGGAACGATTTTGAACCTATATGCAGC
Source organism: Hordeum pubiflorum (assembly GCA_000582825.1). Lineage (NCBI taxonomy): Eukaryota > Viridiplantae > Streptophyta > Magnoliopsida > Poales > Poaceae > Hordeum > Hordeum pubiflorum. Next base: position 2,751 of record CBMN010762843.1, read on the forward strand.
TACCCAACTTCATCTGTATCAAGTCAAGATCTTTTACCTCCAAGTCAACCTGCTTCTTGTCAATCTGTTAGATTCATTGAGGATGCTATGAAGGTAAAAGGCTTCGATACCTTGATTTAACATTTCTAGTGTCACTGAAGTCCTCTGGCTTATTTAAATCTTAAAAAAGATACACAGGAATACATTATTCAAACTAGAACGTTTGCTGAACACAACTTTTTTCAAGAGAACTTCTAAACTAATATTTAAACAAATTAGCTCCAAGCTTATCGCTATTTACATGTGATGCACCATGGGTCAATACATTTCTTCATGATGTCAGTATGTAATCAAAATACTCTGTTAGTGCAGTGATTTGATTTTTCCTCATCCTTTGTTATCCTGGTTAGTCTAATGTGTATTGTGCAAAAATCAAAATACATGGTAGATGGAAACCATCCAATCATGGACGAAGTAAAGCTGAGTTGATTGTTGCTTATTATAACGCTACAGGGGTTCCTTGCCCTGTGTATATCAAGAAAAATACAAACCTTCTGATAGAATACATCATTAAATTATTCATAAAAATTAATAAGTATTTGGTAGCTGAAAAATTGATGTGTATTTTGATTCAATATCTATGATACCTACATATAGTTTGATTAGAGGTTACAAAATGTTTGACCCGCAGAATATTATTATTAGCTTGTCCGTGCCTTAATTTGTCGCTTTTTTTTCAGAAAGTTTCTGATGAGATTGAAACAATCGATTCCAATATACGCTCTGAAGAAGAAATGATTAAATTTCTTGATTCTCATAAGAAATCTGTGGAGAATCGTATTGCCAGTCTGAAAGGTTATTTTCTGTGCTCGTGCAAATCTCTTATTGCTTTTGTCTTTCGCTGAGTATGGACTTAATCAGCTTGGTCTCATTGTAATGGGGTCTGTTACATTACTCTTATACCTGCACTTGCCTTCCTGGCTCGTCGCTCTGTATAATTTTATTTCCATGTATCCAGATGAGATTGGCCACAGAATTTGCACAAAAGAGTTAACTCGTCATAAAATTGAAGAGAATGTTGGTACTGCTGCTGCTGTTCTATGCAATCTCTCCAACCGTAAAGCATATGAACCAGGACGATGTTTCAAGGATGAAGTTGTTGGTATTGTTGCTCTTCTCGGAACTGTTGCTAACGGAGAGCTCAGTAGGTAAATTTGTAGACTCCTACATTATTTATGTCATACCTATTCTAGCATTATGCATAATTTTATTCATCTGAATCTCTGTCTTTTCATTTGGTAGGATGCTTTCTGTGTATCTTGGTGAAGACAACATGCTTGCAGTGGTTTGCAAGACTCGGGATGCTGCTAATTACTTTGAAAAATATGACACTGATGGAAATGTGGATATTCGCTTTGGTATTCATCAGGAAGCAGCTAACCTAGGAGTCCCAATAAGCAAGAGATTTCATATCATATGCCTGGATGAAATAAGGTAATATCTACATTAATTTTAGCAGGTCTGTAGATGTATTTCTGGGTGTTAGAAACTTTTAAACCGGAGTGCTGCTGATGCATTAGTAAACTCAAACAGTCCTGGTTTACAGTCTTCTGAACCCTTAACCTGTTCATAGCCATAAGCCGAAGCCCCTAAACCCCCGTTGCTTGTGTATATGAAAAAATGTATGTGTACAAGTTGCAAACATAGTTTGCTTTGAGTACCATAGTGATAATCCTACTCATATCATAAACAAAATGTTGAGATACCTATCTTATCTAACACAAAGTACTAATATATAAAACTGTTGAAATTTTGAGAGGAAATTTTGTGTGCAGTTTCTACTATGAGATGATAATTTGTTCTATTCAATTCTCCCGTGGATTCTTGGCAGGCCATACAAGATAGATAACTCAGCATTTTTTATAAATGTTTCTAGTTAAAAATAGTGATAGAACATGTTTCTGTCAAAATTTTGAGAAACAAAATCTTCTGCAATTTCTTCTATGAGATGATTATTTGTCTATTCCATTCTATCGCATAAATTCAATTGTTTGGCAGGCCATGCAAGATAGTTAACTCAACATTTTTAATAAATGTTTCTTTGACAGGCCATATAATGGAAGCCTCTTTTGGAACACAAGGCAAAAAAAGCTAAATCTTCCTTCTCCACATTCGGAGACGCGCAAGGGATTTTGTGGGTTTGCGGTCAACTTGATCAATCTTTCTGCAGAGAACTTGGAGATAATCACAAGTAGAGGACATGGTCTCCGTGAAACCTTATTTTATAGGCTCTTTGGAGAGCTTCAAGTTTATGAAACACGGAATGACATGCAGCAAGCTATGCCTCATTTGAGGAATGGGGCTATATCTTTGGATGGTGGGATTATAAAGGGTGATGGTATGCTGCTGCTTGGTTACAGGTCAGTTATTTTTACGTTTTTTGAACAAAGGCAGAATGAACTGGTGATTTTCTCCCAAGTTACCTATTTATTAATCTGGTTGTCAAATGAGACTGGGTTTGCTGGTTGCCCATCAACTGTTTCCGCAATGTTGCTGCATCAACTGTTTCCGCAATGTTGCCCATCAACTGTCCATAAATATATTTCACCTAGAGTTGTGCTAATACAAAAATGTGAACTATCCGCTCTTGAATTTTGTCATTCATGTTTTTTGACATTATCTATGCCGTCCATACTTATCATCTGATCATTTCACAGTGACCCGGAGATCACATTTCCCGTCATGCCTGATGCTCCCGACATTCTGGAAGACTCTGAGGATGTGTTCACCAAAGTAAAAAAGATGAACGCAGAGAAGAATGTTCTGGAAACAATGGAGAACAAGATAAGAAAAGCCGAAGAGAATCGGCAGAAATTTGTCATGAAGCGCAACAAGAAGAAACGCAAGTTCGACGAGATGGCGGGAGTAATGAGCCAGCCCAGTGGTAGCCAGCTTGATCAGTACCACCCAGTGTCACAGTAGACGAATGTGCTTGTAGCAATCTAACAATGTGGTCTACATTACTACATATAGATGGTCACATGGCATCATATTAACTGCTGAACTGTTCGAGTTGTTTATGGATCTTGTTACTCGAGTTTGGTATGGTATTAGCTGATGGACTGATTAACATGCTACTAGCAGTGCTACTAGGCAGTGTTTGAGTAAATCTAATGCGTATCATTTTACTGTGTTAAGTTCTCTTGTGAGTTTGGGACCTTGTTTATATACATAGTATTTCTATGTGTCGCTACTGTTCTGAAAATTGTAGCACATGCTGGTTTTTTTTTTAAACGTGGGGCAAAAGATTTGCCCCTTTTCATTAATTAAGGAAGGAGCAGTTTGACAGAGTTTGATGAGAAGAAAGCAGTAAAAGAAAACAAGACCCCTGACAGGGGCATGCCAACCAAAATAGACGCTACTCTCCCCAAAGAGTACGCCCCAAATGCTTCGCTCCCGCAGTCGCCCAGAGCTGCGCCACCGATTGTATGTTGCGAAGGAGGATTAACGGTGGTACAGAAGACCCTTGCGTTTCTCTCATCCCAAATCATCTTGCTCACTAACATAGTGAGGGAGGCCATCGCCCTTCTGTGAATCCCGTGGGAGGAGGCCATGTCGTACCACCAGTCTTTGATGGACCTGTAGGCAGCCCAAGCAGAGGTGTCCAAGCTAACAAGTTGAAGCCAGTCTTTAACCAATCTCCATAGTCTGAGGGTGTAGCGGCATTTGAAGAAAAGGTGTTCGACAGTTTCTTGCTCCCTTGAGCAAAGCGGGCAAGGTCCACAGTTTGGCCATCCCCTCTTGGCCAAACGGTCAGCCGTCCAATTCTGGTTCTGGATTGCCAACCATGCGAGAAACTTAACGTTCGGGGGTGCCCAGGTCCTCCAGACAACGTTGCACATGTCAGTATGGGTGATGGACAGAAATTGCGCATTATATGCAGAAGAAGCAGAGTATTCTTCGGAGGCGGAATGCTTCCACAGGATGGAGTCCTCAATGTGCACGTTTAGTTAAATTCCGTGGAGGGCAGTCCATAGCAACAGAAATTGCCTCAGTTGGTCCAGCGAGAGCGTGGTACCGAGGTTGATCTTGCTAATCCAAGCGTCATTGTTCAAGGCCTCCCGAACCTTCCACGTCTTTCGCGATGATGCCTCGAAGATCAGAGGGGCGATGTCCTTGGGCTTACTCCCATTTAGCCAAGGGGGGTCCCAGAAGGGTGTTCATGCACCGTTGCCAACGGTGATGGTTGTGCAAGCATAGAAAATGTACTTGTCGCTCTCGTCACATGGGTTACCCAAGCCCACCCATAGCCTTGTTGGCTCGGTCCATTCAAACCAGAGCCAGCGCAAACGAAGAGCCCGACAGAATTTCTCTAGATTCAATACCCCCAGCCCCCTAGCTCCTTGGGCCTGCAGACACGCTCCTAGCTAACTTTGCATTTGGCACCAGTCGTCTTATTGGAGGCTGACCATAGAAAGGCTCGCTCAATCTTATCGATGCTGTCCAGAGTGCTCTTAGGAATGTTTAGGGCAGCCGCAGTGAAGACGACCTGAGATGTCAGGACTGATTTGACCAAAACCACACGGCCCGGGGCTGCAATTTATCTTCCCTCCCATGGTACAAGTCTTCCAGCAGCCTAATCCACTAGGTATTGGAAGTCAACGCGTCTGAGCTACCTTACCGACAAAGGCAGTCCTAAATATTTCAGCGGGAAGGTTTCTCTATTAGCTGGGAACCCATGGAGGATGGTGCCAAGATCAAGGTTCCGGCACCGGATGGGTACAACCGAACTCTTGTGAAAATTGGTGCAAAGGCCAGCGACATCCCTGAAGCCTTTCAGAATGGTGGCCAGGTTGGCCACGTCAGCCTTGATTGGCTTGACGAAAACAGTGGCATCATCAACGTATAGGGAGGTCCGGACAGTAGAGCCACGCCCCCTAACCTTGTGAAGCAATCCGTGCGAGGTGGCAAGGTTCAGGAGTTGTTGCAGCGGATCGATGGCAATGACGAAAAGTAGGGGAGAGAGAGGGTCACCCTGCCGAAAGCCCTGGCCATGCAAAATTGGTGGTCCTGCCACCCCGTTGAGTAGGACTCGAGAGGATGAAGTGCGAAGGAGAGCGGTGATCCAGTCTTGGAAGATGCTCAGGAATCCTCTCTGCTGAAAGAAGGTCCAAGATATAGTCCCAACGCACCGAGTCAAAAGCTTTGTGGATGTCAAGCTTAAATAGCAAAGTGGGTGTCTTGCTTTTGTTCAGGCATCTGGCAAGGTTGCGTACGTACATAAAATTATCATGGATACTTCTCGTCTTAATGAACGCACTCTGAGAGTTGGAAATTAAGCTGTCCATGTGAGGCCCTAGCCGAAGTGCGAGCATCTTGGCAATAATCTTGCCAATGGCGTGAATAAGGCTGATGGGTCTGTAGTCGGTGATGCCTTCCGCGCCATCCTTCTTAGGCAGGAGCACAATGTTGGCAGAGTTGACCCAGTGAAGGTTTGCAGTCTGGAGGGACCCAAAGCAGTGAATCACGCGCATGACATCATCCTTGACAATTCCCGGCAGTGTTTGAAAAACATCCCTGTAAAACCATCGGGCCCGGGAGCCTTATCATTGGGCATTTGGCTAATGGCGGCGTTCACCTCTTCCTCCGTGAAGGGGTTCCCAAGATCCGTCAAGTCCACCTCGGGGAAGGACAAATTGTCCCAGTTGAAATCCTGCTCTTTTCTCCCACCCCTGCCCAATGTGTCAGAGAAATGCTCAGCGATGATCCCCTCCTTCTGAGCATGATCCGTGATCCAACCATTGTTGTGCTTCAGGCGATGTATGTGATTCTTCCTTCTACGCGCGTTAACCCTTAGATGGAAAAACTTCGTATTGGTGTCACCTTCCTTTAAGTTCCTGATCCTGGAGCATTGTTTTTTTCCTTGTGCGCTCAATGACTGCAAGGCCAATAACCCTTCTCTTGAGCCTCGAACGGAGTAGGAGTTCCCCTGCAGACAACATTCTCGTCTCCTGTGCCAAGTCTAGTCTAAGGATGATCATAAGAGCCGCATGAAGGTGGATCTTGGCCTGGGAGAAAAGTGCCTTGCTCCACTTGGAGAGATGAGCCCCGATCCTTCTCAGTTTGTGGAATAGGTTCTGACATGGCTCATGATGACCCGAATCTTGTTGCCACACCTCCCGAACCACATCCTGGAAACCCGGGATGGAGACCCATAAATTTTCAAACTTGAAGGTGCGCGGCCTCCGTGGCCCATAGTCATCGGCAAGGAGCAGTGGATAGTGATCCGACAGGGATGATGATAAGGCATGTAGAACATGCATGCCAAAATGAATGTTCCACTCGTCGTTGCAGAAAATGAAGTCCAGCTTACAAAGGGTCGGATTTTGTCGCTCATTACTCCAAGTGAAGCGCCTGTTCTGAAGGTGGATTTCTCTGAGCTCACACTGGTTGAGAGTAGCCCGAAAACGGTTAATACGGCTCAAGTTGACGTTGCGCTTGTTTTTATCACTTGCCCTATATATTTGGTTGAAATCACCCATCACGATCCACTTGACCCCGGCAGACGGTTTATGGATAAGGAGCTCAGCGAAGAAGTCATTCTTTCTGGTAGAGGTAGTGGGGACATACACGCTTGTAATCTTGAAGGAGGTTGCACAAGCAATGATGTGAACGTCCGCTGAAAGGCAAAACTCAGTTGTGAAGATATTTGATAACTTGACCGTGGCCTCGTCCCATAGCATTAGGATGCCACCGCGTGTGCCCATTGCCGGACGCTGAGCAAAATTACGAAGGCGATTCCTTCCCAGAAAAGAAGCAATGAATTGATCAACATCGTGAAGCTTAGTCTCTTGAATGCATATGATATGGCAGTTAGTTGCCACGACTGTTTCATGAACCGTAGCGCGCCGGTCCGGGCAGTTGAGACCTCGAACGTTCCAGCAAAGGAAATTAACTGGTTGTGCTAACATGATGAAACCTTGATGGACAACAAATAGTCTAGCTGCTTGCAGGCGGCAGGGAAACACTTTGATGATCGGACAACAGGGCTCTCGATCCACATAGCCGAGACGCAGCATAAAGAAAAACTAGAACTAGGATACACGCCCCCCACCGAGGGGGGCCCTTGATAAGGATGTGCTAACATGAGAGCATAAAAAACCCTAATACATAGAAGACTACATGATGCTTAGGCATCAGCCACCAGAGTCTCCCCATCATGGTCAAGTGCAGCAGGCCCTCCATGAGCAATGAGGGCCTCTTCCATCTCCGTGATAGCAGCATCATCCAGCTTGAATATCTCTCGCATAGCAGCGATCATCTCGTCAGTGAGCTGCTCCTTGAATCTGCTTTGGAACTCCGCAATCGCCGCCTCAGTGACTCCCTCCCCATCTCTTGATGATTCCCATTCCTCTGCAGACGAGCTTTTGGGCAGCAGCCTCCACAGGTGCTACGCGCGACCGACCTGCAGCCCTCAGACGTGCACTGGAACGACGCAAAGTGTAGCCAATTGAAACCCCTACTAATGTTTTGCGCCTGTTAACAAGCCTCCTGCAAGAAGATGGATCCGGGGAGCCCAACAAACCCCCTCCTGCTCGGCCGGAATAGTTGCCCCAGGCATTCTGGACCTGTTTCATCGCCCACAGCAGCTGTTGAATATGGAGTGTTGGGCGTTTGCATCTCGGCTCCCACGAGGCCTGTTGGACCTGTTGGTGTTGGTGATCTCGGTGTCGTCAGGGGACGCACGAGAGCAGCCGGCGAGCAGATGCGCAGCGCCGCTTGCACCTGGTGGCTGAGCTCCTCAGCGGAAGTAGCCTGAGCCCCCTTGTATCCTGCTGACGCCGGTAGAACCGAATTAGAGGACCCTGGTGGCGTCTGGTTGTCTCTGGAACGCCTCCTGGCAGAGCCTGGCGAAGTGCTGCGAATAGGGCTGCGTCCCCTGGCAGGCAGAGAAACAACAGCTGGCCTCTCGCCCTCCAGATGTCCCTGGACACGACGCCACACCAGGGCACCAGCCTGGTCGCGATGCAGGACCGCAGCGGGCGTACGATCCACGCCCTCCAGCAGAGCCGCCAGCACCGCAGCGACCCTAGTAGCCTGGACGCCCGAAATCGCATCATCTCCTCCTCTTCTATGGTCGCGTCGCTCCTCGCCCCTTCCACCGTCCCTGTCGCGGCGGTCCTCAGCAGCTCGCGAGCGGTTGCGGAAGAAATGAGCGCCCAGGAAGCCTGCCTGCCCGAGTCCCGGTCGCGTCGCTCCTCATTGTTGCCTCTGTCACGACGCCTGCTCTCGTCGTCGTCGTCGCGGCGCTGGTGGTCGTTGTCGTCATGGCGCCGCCCCCCATCAGCAGGATGGCTCTTGTCTCGAATGGCGGCCTCTTCGTCGATCACCCCCAAGCTGATGTCGAATTTGTTCTGGTAGCGTGGTGACGGGGAATCATTGGTGAAGTCTTCATGAAGGTCAAGGTGCACCAGTATCTTGTAGGTGAGCCCCGCCCGTGCTAGCCCAGGTGTCGAGGAGGAGCTGCTGGCGACGTTGTTGAACCCAGGGAGAGAGCCAGAGCTGGAGACGACAATGTTGTCGCCGGTCACGACGCCGCCGATGATGGTGAGCCACATGACCTTGGGAATCTTGGAGGGATTCGCCGTCCATGCCCACAAGTTGAGCGAGGTCGCATCCGCCTTCTGAGTCGTGGAAGCGTTGAAGTAGTGCGCCACGGCCGCTGCACCGATGATCTTCGCGACCACCTCCTCGTTCCACGCGTTGAGTGGGATGTTCTCCAGGCAGAGGCGGACATGGTGCTTGAGCCGCACCGCGTCGGCGTGGGCGCGCGATGGCCAGCTGGACAGGCGGATGTCCAGCTCGCCAGCGACGAAGTTGCCCGGGGCAGCGGTGACCGCGTCCCGATGGTGCTGGTGGCGGAAGGTGATGAAGAAATCCTCAGGGTAGTGGGGCACGACGTCGAAGTAGTCCTTGTTGATGCAGAAACGGGCAGCGATGGCGTCGGCAATGGTCGCTGCAAAGACGCGGGGGCGGCGCCCTCCCAGCCACACAAGCGCTGCGTTGCTCGAGAGGAAGGTCGTTTGCTGCTCCAGCGCCGGAGAGGTGGCCATGATCACCACGCCCTCCTCCAGGCGAGTCTCGGGAGCGCCCATGCGAGGCATGGCAGCCACAGGCGGAAGGCGGGGCCGGGCCAGGACAGGAGCCGCCGAATTCGGTTGTTGCGGAGGCGCAGGAGGGTTGCTGAAGCGCAGAGGGCAGCTTCTCGCCTTGTGCCCACTCCGGGAGCAGAAATTACAGTTAAAAGGGTCTCGGCAGTCGACTGCGATGTGGCCTCTAGCACGGCAACGGTGGCAGCTCCGCTTCTCTCTCCTTGGTCTTGAATGCCGGCCTCTGCTCTGCCATGAATGCAAGCCCCTGGCCGCACCGCGCGAACCAGCTGCTGGTAGCTCCGTCTTGAATGCTCGCCGCGGGGGAGCGACTTCCTCCACCAGAAAGGCGCTTTGACCACCTCCCAGCGCACATTTAGTGCAGAATCCGCAGGCGCAGACGAGATCCGCGGGGCAGGCGGGGAAAGAACGCCTCCCTAGTGGACATCCAACGAAGGCGCACCTTGCCGCACGCCAGGCGCATCACTAGGCCGTGCGATGCCGCGCACAGCTTTAGCGCAGGATGGGGCGCCGCGCCCATAAAGGCCGTCCGGCGCGGCGGTCGCATCACCATAAACTCCAAGGCATCGAACTACATGGCCGGCAGGTCCCCCGGGCGAGGGCAACGGGGAATCCGGGACGAAGGTGGAGCCCGAAAGCTCAATCCGCCGGCCGCCAACGGGGCTATGGATCTGGATCTGGTAGGGTGGTGGAGGGGGCACTGGCGGAGCACCCCAGTGGGCGAGGTGTGGCGCCTGCCATACCTTGATTAGGTGGAAAAGTTATTTTATATTTACGCATAACATGCTATTGGTTGGG
>CBMN010762861.1:0-11753 GCA_000582825.1 Hordeum pubiflorum
CAGCCCGCGCCTCAGCGCCGCCCACGCCCCCAGCCCTCCCCCTCCTCCGCCGCGGCGCCCGCCCCCGGCGGCGGGGCTGAACAGCCTCTCGTACGACGTGGCGCCCATCGCGACCGACCGACAGGCAGGACGGACAGGAAGCCTTCCTCTCCGCGGCTCGTGCGACGGATGACAGTGTGTGGTGGTGGCGCTGTAGGTTGGACTCGCGGTCGCGGGCGGTTTTATAGACGTGGCGGCAATGGCGACGGAGGACGGACGCGCGTTTCCTGCGGGGGTGTGTCGTTGGAGAGCGTTTCCATGGCGCTTTCGGCCCGAGCTGGGCCGCGGGGCCCGTGCGTGGCCCGGAGGACGACGACCGTTTCTCCGCTCGCCTGCCCAGCTGCCAAATGGGCCAGCCGTTGATGGCACTCCAAGGCTAAACAAATGGTTGTTCCCTGAGCTGGATTTTTTGGTAGTACTATCTCAAGACGTGCGTGTATTTGTATAAATAAAGTGGCATAAAGTGCTCTGGTACACAGCCTGTTGATCACATTCGGTGGACTGACTAAACCGAGCAATGTGCTGCAGGTTGCTGCACTGCGCTTTGTTTACAAGGAAATTTCCAGGAGTAGCCGAGAAGATTGTTAACAACGGGGAGCTTAGTTAATTAATAATGATATAAGTTGGCAGGAATATCAAGAGGCTGTCATGGCCGCTGACAGTTTCTTAGCGCCCAATTAGCTGGAACACCGACATTATAGCCTGATATGCCAATGCTGGCCTAGAAAGCAAGGGAAAGAAATACTGGCGAATTAAAACTGGAACATTCGTACCGCCAGCACTGAGCCGGTCTAGTGGTTAACGACTTGCTTGCATAGCTGCATAGCTGGGCCTGGTATGGTGTACCAGACAAGACAATGACAGCTGGCAGGCGAGCTTCCATCGTCTGAGTCCCATTTGCAGCAGTTGCACACCACCCATAATGCACATAACGAAAATCTTTGGCTCAGCATGAGCTGCTATGCATTTTATTTCCCCCATTTTCAGAATTCGCTGTACAGAAAAAATTCAATTTGAATCAGAATCAGGCCCAACGCTGGTGATTTGGTACACAGATCTATGCCTAGTTCAGTACACGGCTGTCTTCTCGGCGCCTCATTCGTCCGTCACTTCTTCGCCTTGGAGAAACGAAGGCACCTGTATTTCTCGCCGCTGACGGTGATCTCGAGAGCTCCGTCCTGGTTATCTTGGTTGGAGGCGGTTCCCATGAGGACGCTCTTTTCCTTCTCCAGGTTCTCCTTCTCCATCTTCAGCCTCGCCTCTTGCCGAGCAATCTCAGCCTGTCAAAGATGAGCAGTCTGTCAATCAAGCCATGATAAGAAGACACTGCTGGTGTTATCATTTTGTTTGGGAAGGAATGAATATGTTTTAGAGTTATCGATCAGGAACTCTTCACTTTTGTCTGTCGAAAAACCTTTTTAAAGATTAAGAAGAAGGTCCTGTTTAAGTCTGCTTCTAACACAGTTCAAATAAATATCTGAGAGAACAAATGTGCACTTAACTCATCTTGCTCCTAATATGACAAAAGATAATCATCACGACAGGGTTCACTACGCTAATATCAAGCCTAAAATCATTCAAAATGAACCAGAGAGCATAAATGATAAAGCACAACAGTTTCTCTATTAGATACCTTGTTGCAGTCAGAAAGATAACTATTAATGCATTTGCATTCTCCCTGGACAATTTTTGTGCAATGTTGGACATCTGTAATTTTTGTTTTAAGATGCACAAGATACTTCGAAGTCGTGTGTATTGACCACACAAGCCATGGCATTTCAACCAATTAACTGAATAGTGCTCAGAATATGACAAGACACCACCACATCTTTCTGATACCACAGCAGCCCAACATATGCTTGCATTCTACAAATACTATTCAGTATTTCCATGAGTTGCTGGCCAGATCGGAATCCATAGACACAAGCACAGCATGCCGAGACATAACAACATTAGCAACAACAGTGAAAAACATGTAGGAAAACAAGGGTACATTCAACTTCAGTAGTCAATTTCCCACAAAGAAAAGAAACTTCAGCAGTCAATCAACAGGAGAGGCATGTATCGTTGGTTGGTGGCCTAGTGCTAGTCGTGCAAGAAAGCAGATAAGAGCACTTTCGTCAGAAGGAATCCCAAATATGGACTGAGCCACAGGCTTCAAGAAATCTACTGTTCTCTCACAACAATATAGTTGTGATAAACTGATAATACTAATAATAAATTAAAAGCACGGTTTTACTCCTATATTAAGGTAATCCTACGCATAGGCTCACAATTTGACATTGGCACCACAGCACTAAGGATCTATCATCTTAGCAATAGAAAACATGACATTTCTTTGAACAAGATAAAATCCCCCTTTGCATTTCTTAGAACTAAAAACTATGGCACGAGCAGGAGTAGTGCCACTCACATCACTAATGTATATTACGGAAATCAAAATACCAATTTTCATCCATGTGCAAAAACCTTGCTAGCTGATATCGAATCAGTGAATACTCTAATCAGTTTGACTGAACCTCTGACCTCATGTGCAAGAACCTGGATATCTCATATCTAATCCGTGAATACTGTAACCAGTGCGCCTGAACCCTTCCCATTACTAAGAACTGAGAACTATGATACGAACAGTAGTAGCCCACTCACATCACAACTGTATATCACCACCAATTTTCATGCCCGTGCAGGGACCTGGCTAGTTTACATCCAGTCACTGACTACCGTAGCCAGTGCTCCTGAACCTCAGACCTCAAAGATGCTCATACTAACCGTAGATGGGTAATTTGCCCCCAAAGCGTATCGATTACCGATTAACCAGCACCTAACATAACAAACACCTTCTATCAAATTCAACTACGTCCCTCCAACTTCAGAATTCCTTCCGGAGATCGAGCAACTATACGATATCGCTGATAAAAAAAAATCCGAAATGCACCAGCATTCAGCAACCGATCTCTGAACTACTCTGAAGGCATCAATCATGCCATCGACACCGACAATTGATTCAGCACCAGCCACCAGGGAATATGCAGGCAGATGAATCGGAATGGTGGGAAAGGATACAGAGAGTACGGGGTTGGATTGGTACCTCGCGGCGGGAGAGCTCGGCCTTCCAGGCGGCCTCCCTCTCGGCGACCTCGCGCTCGCGCTCCTGGATGTAGCTCTGCATCTCCCGCTCCTTCATGATGCGGTCCTGGATGTCCGCGTCCAGCGCCTCCTGCAGCTCCTTCACGAACCTGTCCACCACCGCCTTGATCCGCACAGACATCTCGCCCCCTCCTCCCCTCCTAATCTACACCGCGCGGGTTCCGCTCTCCTCCTCCTCTCGTCTCCCGCTACTCGCGCCGCCCTCCGGCGATACCCATGGGCGGCTGGCTGACTGGCTGGCGGGCTAGGGTTCCGGCGTGGCGAGGTTGGTGGGCGCCGCAAGTCTCGTGCGCCGATGGTGTCTTCTCTTGGCCGTCTTCTCGTTTGGGCTGTAGCGCCTGCGCTGTGTGGAAGAGAAGATGGGGGACCCAGCAACAGCGAGCCGACCCAGCATCTGAAGTTCTGGACCCCACCTGTGATCTCTGAGCCGTCTCCTCCTCTTGAAGGCGTATTCACTAAAGGCCGTCAACTTCTGCTGAAGACGTAACGAAATAGCAACCCAGCACATGAAAAAATGCAGAAAAAAAATCCAAAAAGAAAAACCATCAGCAGAAACATTAGCGTTATCACTGGAAAAAATGCAAAAATAATAAAATGAACAAAGAATAACCATCAGTATCACAGCAGCAGAAAGATTAACAACAGAACATGAAAACTTGCAAAACAGAAGCCAAAAAGAATAACCATCAGCATCACAGACATGCACACAGCAGAGAATACCAAATGTCAAAGGTTCATAAATTTATCATAACCACCGGTTAAACTCAGACGACTGACACGACAATAATCCGACCCCCGGTTCATGACATCCGGACTAACAATAATCCACGACATAACAATCCACGACGACACATTAATTAAACAGTTCAACGCCTAAGTAAACTGTCTCGACCACGAAATTACGCTAAGACAACGGTAACATCTAGTTCAGATTTTTTTGTTTCTTCTCCTTCAGAGTTCTACGTCAAGCTGGTCACTGACGATGGCATGCAGCAGGCAGGGAGCTCAGCTCACTTCCAGGGCATGCTGGACAGGCCGCTGTTGCTGGGAGTGGCCGCCGCCGGGACGCCCTGGTTCATCGGGCTGCCGGAGGACTCACTCAGCGTTCCCCTGGACGGTGGACTGTTCTGAGCCATCCCGACGCTGATGGGGGCAGGCGCGAGTGGTGCAGGCGGCACGGCGATCGGCGCGGGCACGAAGCTTGGCGCCATCTTCGGCGGCGCGGATGCAGGTTCATGTCCAGCAGCAGCTTGGTTCTTCGGCGCCTTCTTCTTCTCGGCGACGGTGTTGAAGGTTCCCACCACAACCTGTGGGTACAAGGATAGCACTGGTTAGTCATTTCTCTAGTGTGCTATGACTAGCTAATACAGTACTGTTCTAATAGGTGGATGCCAATGATGTGGAAAGTCTAGGGAAGTAATTGTACATAGCAGGCTGGTGAGAAACAAAATCATGAAACAACATTCAGGTTTGGACAGTGTCCACAGAATTTCAGTCAGAGAGGCATGTCCTTTTCAAAAACATCATGAACCCAAATTCTAGGAGACAGATCATTGTGCTAATATTCTCAGTATGAAGCAATAAAGAAACTGAAGGATGATAATACACTGATTTTTTTTTAAAACTTTTGGCTAGAAAAGATTAGCAAATATGATGCAGAAAGTAACACAGGGAAAGCCATGTATCAAACTATGACTGCAGTAAAATAGACTGAAGAATGCCAATGCGCTGAAACAAAAATATGCAAATAATTTTACTTGCTAATAGAGAACTAATGTATAGGTGGATGCTAATGATGTGGAAAGTATAGGGAAGAGACTGTAAATAGCAGTCTGGCTAGTGAGGAATAGAATCATGAGGCAACATTCAAGTTCCAGCAGTGTGCACAGAATATCAGTCAGAGAGGCATGTCATTTTCATAAACATCACAAACAATACCCAGGAAACAGACAATGGTGCTAATATTCTCAGTATGAAGCTGTAAAGTAACTGAAGAATGCTAATGCAGTGAAACCAAATTATGCAAAGAATTTTACTTATGGCTAGTATATAAGATAAAAAAGATTGGCAATTACAGTGTACAAAGTAACATAAGTAATTATTCTCAGTATGAAACAGTAAAGAAACCGAGGAGTTCTATTAGCCTAATACACCAAACGAAAATATGCAAAGAATTTTACTTCTGGTTGTATTAGCAATGTAATGTAGAAAGTTACTTAAGTGAAGCTATGTATGAAACTACGACCGCATACTTGATGCACTGAGATTTGAGGCTGGTGTGAATGAACAGACCTGTATAGGTGTACAGGCAATCAGAAGTCCAGCAATTCCGCCACCCAAGACGCGGCCATCAGGACTTGAGAGCGAAACACTCAGCCCGCCGGTTCGGCTACGATGGCCTCCAGTGTCTTGCACGGTGAACGATCCGGACAGTGACAGTATCTCAAATCGGCCCTGTGGCAGAAAACAGGAAGAACCATCACTTACAAACCTGTCGTAGACAAACCGTCCACAGTGATTTCAACACAACTACAATTTGAGTTTTTGACCAGGCCCCATTTTTTTCCAACTCTTGTATGTTGGCAATTTCCATTTCATCGAAAAGAGATGTATTATCTCGAATAAGAAGTGCATACCTCGTATGTGACCGTCCCACCTGAAGTGGCAGATTGCCGAAGGGTCACGTTTGAAATGGCGCCATTTGCTGAAAGAACAACAACAGCACGAACTCCATTTTGCGCAAATGACAATATTTTTGCAGCTACATCCTGCAATGCAGCACTCAAGTTAATTTTCCATGTGAATGATATGATCTTTATAGTAATATATTAGAGACACTGACAATGTAAATATGGGATTGAGGAGGAATCTTTACCTCTCCAGCTTGAACAGCAATGACATGTGGCGTAAAGCCAGCTCCTGCAGACCCTGGAAAAATACAATTTCACCAGGAACATGATCAAACACCTGTTATAGATCTCAAAAGAAGCACAGCGACAGATTTTAAACTTCAGTCAAACAGACATGTAATGCTTCAGTTCAAAAGTTAAATTTCAGCAGGGTGATGAAACTGTCAGGCAATACGGATCCCTTAACTATGCATTTTTTTCAAAAATCACTGCAATTATTCAATTAAGCTTGCCTGTACGACATTTACAGTGAAGAGGCTACAGTTTGAAAAGCAGGAAGGGTACAGCAGTAATTTCCATCTGCAGTCTGCACGCAGTACAACACCCCAGATCTAGTCAAAGCTACTCGGTATGTCCAGAGTCTAGGCAGTAAATTTCGAATTTCTAAACAGGTATTAAATAAAATAAAGAGCAGGTAAATAATTCCTCTAATTGCTTCATAAAAGTAATTAAACCGTAATAACAGAAAAATGGAGAAGGTTAGAGAGAGATTTACCAATGAAAGCAAGCGCAGACATGACCTTGTCCTGCTTCTTCACCTTGTTGGTGGAGCCCTTTGGGCGACCCCGCTTCTTCATCCCGACCGGCGGCACCGCCAGCACGCCGCCGGCCGCCGGTTTGACGGCAGGCGCCGAGAAAGCCCCCGAATCACCGGGAGCCACCGCCGTTGGGTCCCCGGGCATGGGCACAGGCACCAATGCCATGGACGTGGAGCCGTCCTCGCCGTACTTCATAGCGCGGTCGCGCTTCTTGGCGGCCTCCTCCTCCATGTTCAGCTCGAACGCCGGCCCGCCATTGCCCCCCGCAGCAGCCGCGTCGGGGCCGACGGGCATGTCGAGGCCAGCGCCTCCCCCAGGCTGGTACGTCTCCGCCGGCGGCGGAGCTGAGCCCGGCTTAAGGAAGTAGGCGTTGCCGTCCTCGCCGTAGGTCATGCGCATGTTGGGCACGGGGCCGGAGGACTGCGGCGTGGGCGGGCTGTTGGGCAGCCCGAACGGCTCCCTCCCGGCCATCCCCCCCTGCTGCTCCGGCGACGCCCTCACCTCCATCATTCCTCAAACAACGCAGAAGCGAAGCTCCTACCGAGAACAAGCGAGCTCAGCGAACTATAAGAAAACCATAAACCCCGCGCCGCACAGAGCTCGAAATCTTTGACGACGAACAGAGCTCGCAGTATCTTGGGACGAGTGGGACGAGGCCGCAAATGACGGGAAAATGAGGGGAAAACGAAAAGAAAACGGTAAACCGGAGCGAAATGGAAAAATAATGCGGGGCGGTTGGTAACCCAAGCCCCGGCGGGAGGATTCGGCAAGCAAAGCGCAGAAATTACAGATCCACCGCCCGAGCAAAATCACCAAGAAACCACCGTAAATCAGGATAATACCGGGAAAATACGGAGAAAAGACGGAGAAAATAAATCAGGGAACGCGAAAGCAGGAACAACAAAAGCCAAGCTCCCGGCGTCGGCCGCACAGTCGCACTGCGCGCGGGGAAGACGGAGCTCGCAGGGCGCTCGCTCTCTCGCAGGCCGCTCAAACGAACGCAAACGGGGGAGGGGAGAGGGGGGAGAAATTTGGGGATTTCGCTTATCTCCTACGTAATTTGCCCTCCTCACGAGCGCTCCTCCCAATTTCGTTTCTTTCTTCTTCTTCTTCTTCTTCTTTTGCTTTTCTTTCTAAACTCCCCCGCCCTCACGTAATCTTTTGATGAGAAAAGAAAAAGGGATTAAATTTGATGGCGGGGGCATTTTTAACGGGCAGGTAAGTGAGGCGCGTCAGGGCTGCATTGGTAAGGGTCTACATTATTTGACCCCCAGGGCACTTATTATATTTACTTTGTGACCTCCTCTGCTTTTGGCTTTATCCGCCCCCTGTGTGTATTTTTTTTCCTCTTTTGCTGTTGTCTGTTTTTTCACTGTGCACATGGACCTAACCCAAAGCCGCTCCCCTCCCTACCACCACACATGCCAACTGGCTAGCAAAGCCAATAAATTAGCTATAGCATGCATTGCTTTGCCCAGACCGGTAGTATGTGTTTCAAAAAAACTTGACCAGATTCATATGTTGGCCGAAGGATTTCGCCTGGCTGGCTGGTGTGCCTATGGAAGGGTTTCACCACATCAATGAGTTTTTAAAATATTTCAACTGATTTAATTGTTTTGATGAGATTTGACTAGATGCAATTGTCCTAAAAATGTTTTGACCAGAATTGGATTTCTTTTCGACATGTTTTGACCAGATTAACATGTTTCAAAGGAATTTCACTGTATGTTGTTGGTTCAGAAAATATGTATGGTTTGACTATGTTCTTGTGTCCACGAAAGGTTTTGACTAAATTATCATGTTTTCAATGGATCTTTTTTCAACATGTAGACATTTTGAAAGGATTTGGCCAGATCGAGATGATGGATTTGACAAGATCCTTGTTCTAAAATGGGATTTGACTAGATCCATGTGTTTTGAAAACACTTTGACCACATCATATGTTTTTTTAAAGTATGATAATATCCGTAACATGTCAAAGCGACTAGACTAGATCCATATGTTTTCAAAAAAGATTTGACAAATGTATACGAAAATTAACACCTATCACATATACATCAATTATTTAGATCATGTTAGGTGTGAATCCGTATTGTCATCTATGTGCAAATATTCTTGACGATACTTTATAAAAATAGTAAGAATAAATGATCATGATTTAGCACTACTGTCAAGGTCAACATCATTGTGTATATATGATAACTATGGAAATGAGTTTTACTATGTACCTTTTATGATTCATTAGGACACATAAATGAACAGTAAAACATTTACGACGAGGAAACAACACAAGCATAAGTGTCACTCATGGCTCATTCGAATCTAATCAAAGTAATAACTAAACAAATGTATATATATCATCAACAAACTACCTAGGCATGAAGAGTGGCATGGTTGGGAAGAATATGAAACAAGGACAGACCAAGATGTGACAAAGTTGTAATGGCGAAGTGGTAAGTCCGCGGAATGGTTGTATCTCGAATGATAGGGTGGAGTGGGAAGAACTAGGGCTTGGGAAAAGTAGGTGATAATGGAGTAAGCTATTAATCATATGAAAAAAACAAGTTAAGACATTGCACGACGAACAATATAATTGAATGTGAATTGAATGGGTATTCTAGTACATACTTCTGAAATGGAGAGTTGCTTGTCCTTGTCAATTACAACCAATTGTGTGCTACAGTACACATTTCGGTTACCGAAGTCATAAATTAGCTAGCATGCATTTCTTTGACCATACTAGCATGTATTTCACAAAAAAAATACCACACTAATATATTTACAAACAAATTTCACCATGTTTGTAAGTATACGGAAAGAATTCATACGTTCAATATGCTTCCAACGGATTTCCCCATGATGGTTTTAGTGGAATTTCACTTGATCCAATTATACTTGAAAATATCTCACTAGAATCGGATGTTTTCAACGGGTTTTGACAAGATTAACATGTTTTCAAAGGATTTTCACTATATTCAAATGTGTACCAAAAGATTATGATTTGTCATATTAAAAAAAAGATTTTTACCAGATCCATATATTTTCAAATGAAGTTGACCAGATCTATTACTTACAATTATTATATTTCACTAGATTATCATGTTAAAAACATGTGGTTTTAAAAGGGCCGAATCTAGATGAAGGATTTGACAAGATTCTTGTTCTCTAATGGATTACCAAATCTATGTATTATGTAAACAATTTGCCCACATCACATGTTTTAGATTGAGTATGACCAAATGCAAACATTTCAAAATAGCTTAACTGGATCCATATGTTTTCAAAAAGATTTAACTAATTCATATGAAAATTCATATTTATCACATATATTTAGTTCATCGTGTAAATCTAATAATTGAGAGAATTGTTAACTACAATTTTTATGGTTCATTGTGATACAATGATCAACAATAATAATACCACACCTAGGAAATAATACGAGTGTAAACATCACTCATGGTTCATTCGGATCTAAAAAAATGTAGTCGCCAAAAAAGTGGGGGTACCAATAAATTAATTACATGGAAATAAATAGTGGCATGGTTGGGAACAAGATGGAGCAAGGGCATACCGAGTTGTAACAAGGTTGTGATGGCGAGGTGATTGTTTGTCTGGGTGACTGTATCCGGAATGGAAGTGTGAAGCAAGACAAACCGATGGTGATGTATTAATACAAGATCTGAAGTACATGATATCGGAGAGAACGTTAGTTATTTGAGGAAACAGGTTAGTACATCGAACGATGATGAAGATCATTATATATGAATCAAATGGGTATTCATTTCCTTTTCCTTGACTTTCCATATTTCTATGTATGTGGAAGGAAGTCAACAGATTAATATGTTTCCAAAGAAGTTTGACTAGTTTAACTATTCTAATGGGATTTGAGTAGATACAATTGTCCTCAAAAGTATCTGACTAGAATTATCTCTTTTTAACATGTTTTTACAAGATTAATATGCTTTAAATGGAAAATCACTATATTATGTTGTTTTCGTAAAAACAAAATTATGCTCTGGCAAGGTTCTTTAAAAAAGGATTTGACCAAATTCACATGCCTCTAAAAAACATCGATTATATATTTATTTGGAAAAGTTTTGAATACATTACCATGTTCCAAAGTTTTTTCATGCGCAATTGTTTTAAAAGGATCTAGCCAGATCTAGATGCAGATTAGACCAGATTCTCCCCTCGGGTGATTTTGACCAGATCCATGTGTTTTGAAAACAATTTGACTACATCGCATGTTTTTGGAATAGCATGACCAAATCCTAAACATTTCAATATGACTTGACCGAATTCACATCTATAACATATATTGAAGTCATTTGTGTAAATCTTATAATCATGATATTTTTAACTATACTTTTTTATGTTTTGATGCGATATGGAAATCAACAATGAGCATAGACATGACAAGCATGAACATAACTCATGGTTCATTCAGATCTGAACAAAGCAATCACCAAACCACTGGTGGCACCAATCCACAAACTAAATGTACATGAATAGTGCATGGTTAGGAACAAGATGGAGCAAGGACCTACCAAGTTATTCTAAAAAAATAGGACCTACCGAGATGTGACAAGATAACGATGGTGAGGAGATAGATCCACTGTATGGTTGTATCTCGAATGGCAGTGTGGAGCAGGAAGAACCGAGGGTGTTGTATTTATATTAGAACTGAAACATGGTTGCGGAGGGAATGATTAATTATATGAATAAATGATTTAATACAATATCATTAAATCTCAATCAAACGAGTATTGTATTCCATTCATAAAAAACTAGTCAAAGAGTTGCTAGTCTTGGTCAGCTGGATACAACCAACCGTGTTCTACGGTACGTGTGTCAGTTTCAACTGGTTGCTTCAATTTCTTCTAAAATTGGGCATAGTTTGATACCTATCGTTTCCGCAAAAGGCGGTCATAAATATAATGTCTAGTGTATTGCGCAGAAGGGTTTTGATCAAACTATTATGATGTTCTTATTTTAGGCCTGAAACGCCTTTTGCAATTATTGTTCTTCATACGTTACGTTATCATATTCATGCGCATCTTAGTTTTCTTCACCCTTTTCACATATCTTCTAGACTGGTAGGTGATACTTGTGATCTGCG
>CBMN010762880.1:0-12625 GCA_000582825.1 Hordeum pubiflorum
ATGCAGCCATCTTTATTAATTATTCCACAAAGGTCTGACAAGAACATACATCAAGCCACCCGAAGCCACCACTCACACCTACAAACTCGATATTTGCATCATGTAGACCACATCATGTTAGTACAACTAAGAGACCTTCCCTTGGTTGTCAAAATTTAATCCTTGACTTTAGTGTCAATGAAAATTGTCTTCTTAAAGGAATCCTTCTATTCTGTAATCTAATTATCTCTGAAATATCATTATGTTTTTTATTTGACATTCCAATAACAATGAAGTTTTACTTTCAGAAATGTGTGTTGTGATGCATTTCTACTTATTTTATTATTCTTTCCTATTTGTAGGTAACAAATAATAAGTCGAATGGCACAAAAACAGAACATGCACTATTATTTAGAATGCAGGTCCGGTTGATCCCTAACATCTTTAGATGAGTTGTTGTTCAATATTTTATGGTCCTTTCATTTCTAGAACGTTTTTTCTCGCATTAATATTTTAGAATAAACACTTCTCACATTTTCTTGTGATTCATGCAAGTTTAATGCTTGAAGTGATCCACATTTTTGCAGTTAATGTTTAGGCACCCTTTTGTGCATTTACTTGACTGTTTAATACTTCCCTTCCAACATCGATGTCATTTTGGGTGGCTGATAGCAGATAGTGTATGCTCCATGGAGAAGTTCCTTCTACTTTTTTGCATCGACATACACCTTTAGCTATTGTGTGCCTACCTGCTTTTTGATAACTTGTTATTGATTAGACTCAGTTCGAACACTTTATGTAAGTATTATATATGATATGTAAGATGTTGGTGACTTCTTTTTCGCAGCTCTGCAAGTGTTGATACTCTTGTATCAAAGCTGGTGTACGAAGATGTTAATTAGCGAGTACTGCTTAACATGCACTGTGTTATATGTAAATTGGTTGCATACCATGTTGATAACTTGCTTTCTTGGTTCAGGATTTCAGGACTTCTTTCCTCTCTTTTTATGGATAAGACTATTGAGATGCAGACGTGTCAATTTGCATCTAATATTTCTACCATTCTTTCAGCAAGATGGATGCATGCCGCAATACACATTTTATTTTCTTTGTCTGCATGCTCTTGTTCTGTGTGACTAAATGTCCTAAACATTGCCGTCTCAGTGTTGGTCAAGGAAATTCAGATTGTTGTCATCTAGGTAATCTTTGTGTTAGCTTCAAGGCCAAGGGTTTATTCTATGCTACACTGCTTTAAGATATGTAATTGTGTATATCAACAAATGAAGACAAATGAATTCCACAACCATGGTTATTCTTTTAGAAGTACAGTTTCGGGTTTGGGGCATGTAGTCATAGTGACAAAGTATATGGCATCATCCATAAGGTAGTCACCTTGATAAAGCAATGTTATTTGTCCAGCACATCAAAGGAACTTCAGATTTGAATTAAAAGACATCACACATAAGCCTTTGAGCTTTCTCAAAACAGATGCTATTAGTAACGGATATTCATCTCTTTCACTGCTTAAAAATAAATACAATTATATGTGTAATTTCCTACATTTTGTTGTCAAAATGGACGGGCGCATCAACGCGTGCCATCAATGATCTAGTGCAATTCTAAAGTGCAATCAAAGAGTGAGGAAGATATCCATTCAAGCAATCCCAACATGAAAAGTTAACTGGTATGTTATTTAATGAAAATAAAATGTTCACGATGCTTTCATGTGTTAGATAATCTCTTAAGTATAAGATAAGCTCAAGACAAGGTGATTCATACCATAAACACATCACATACCTCAAGGGGCATCAAACACACGATTAACACTCGCGATCCTCATAAGACCAACATCCAAGAGCATGCAGAAAAGCTTCTTCTCATCAAATGGCACAATAGGGAAATCATCCCTAGTGGCATGATCCTATAAACACGACTACTTGCTTTCAACAAGACCACATTCAACATGGAATATTAGCCCGAAAATAGTTTGATAATTGCACGTGTGACAAATATCGAATATTGTAGATTGTTCCTCTCCTTTCCACCATGGCCTCTAAGTCCTTTATATATTGCATTTATTATCTTGCCTCCGAATTGAGATCAATTCGACATGGCTTCCAATATCCTACCCATAGGAAGAAATATATCTACTGTAACTCCCAACATGCGATCCTAGTCTCAACAACTTTGCAATCCACGCTAAGGCTAGAAGCACATATTGGTCGCTCCAGTATATGTTGGGTGCAAGTCTTCCCCAACACTGCCGCCTCCTACATCATGTTGGGCTCCTCCTCCTAGACGAGTAAAGCTCAACGTTGATGGTTCCTATGTTCAAGCCACTGGAGAAGCGTGAGCAGGAATGATTCTTCGAGGTAGTGAGGGAAGCATCATCTTCTCTGCATGTCGCTCCATATTGCACTGCTCTGGGGCACTTCAAGCCGTGCTTCTTGCCTGCCAGGAGGGTTTGAACTTTGCTCTCCAATGGATTACCCTGTCGATGGACATTGATGTGGACTGCATGGAGGCAGTCAAGTTAATCAAATCATCTTCTCTAGATATATCAACGCATGTGATGATAGTCAATGGCGTTAAGAGGTTCTTAGGTGAAAGATATGTAACCATTGCTCATGTAAGTAGGAGTCAAAATGTTGTTAGTCACTACCTACCTGCTTTTGGTTGTGTCGAAGGCCTTACTGCAGTATGATTGCGCTCTGGACCTAAAGAAGTTCTTATTCTTCGTAGGAACGAACTTTTAATCCACTAAGCAAGGAAATCCCTATTAACCTTGTAAAAAAGGATTGGCTCCGTGCGACCCATCAAACATTGTCCACCCCGCCACCAGTGTACCCGCAACCTCCCGCGGCGCCCGCGCTTGAGGAGGAACGCGAACGGGGCATCGATCCTCGCCCGAGACCCAGTTGTTGCCGCCAACCGCAGTTCCCCAACGCGCCTCCTATCGCCGGAGCGTCGGCATCGACGAGCACCTACTCCCGCTGCCACTTCTCCTTCTTCACCCCCCCCTCTCTCTCTCGGAAGCACCGCCGCCGCCCGAAGGAGCAAGCCACCACCACAATTTATGGTTTTGAATAATTATAACATTTTATTTGAGCCACATTTTCAATCAAATCAATCAACAGTTAGTCAAAACTAGGTAAGATCGAACAATCACAAGCAAATATGTAAATTTGTAATTCCCTCTAATTTATTTATTAACCTTTCAAGTTTGCAAAAACTTGGGATGTGACAAGACTGAGGTATCTGTAGGCACAAAACACCTCGCTAGTTGGTTCCAAACATAGGAAGAGAGGTATTTCACCTTGGCTTAGCTAAAAAAACGCCCCGCCTTCGATCTTGTTCATTACATTAAAAAGGTCATTCCTTCACAAATCTATATATACCTATACCTACTAATAAAGGGATTAGTGTTTCTGCTTGCCCATCACCAAATTACCCATGAAGTTCGCATAAGTTATCCCTCAATGCCACCCATAAGTGAAAAACGTTTCTTTCATCCCAGATCTGCTTGGCCGGCTAAGTCATGTAGGATTGAACCCCCGTTTCAACAAAAAAAACATTTAACAGTCGTTCCTGACGTCTAGAGCATGCAACCATCTATCCCGAGATCTTGGGTTCGAATTCCAGCTCCACCATTTTTCGTATTTTTTTTCCCTAGATCCGCTCGGTCGGCTAACTCTTGTAGGCCTAAACCTCCTTTTCAACTGAAACTGAAGTCATTCCTCATGGCTAGCGCATGCAACCATGTAGCCTGAAATCTTGGGTTTGAATCTAGCTCAATCCCTTTTCTCTCTCTTTTATCTTGATTGATTTAATTAGCAATGGATAACATATGGGTTGCATTGAGTGCAATTCATCCCGATAGCCAGTGCTGATCCTTTCATTTCTATTTTTGTCAGATTCAAATGCACCTATAAAATACTTAATATCTTCTAATTTATAATCCCAAATTAATCATGCCATATTTGAAAATTATTAGAAAATAGCGAAGCATGACCATTGCACTACTATTTTAAAAAGGGGTGTCGTGTTTGAAGTAGAGGACCTGAACCTATGTGGGGTCTTGAGCCATGTTTATCGGGCAAATGGTGTCATATTTTTCTCTCCTGTTGCAATGCACGGGTATATTTGCCAATGCATATATAATATATGAAAATGCAAAGGCTACTATTTCACCACCCCTGCCGAGTGATAGGTCAGGACTATTTTTTTCCTCAAAAAATTTACTTTCAATCTATTCCATAATTTGTTTCCAATTGTTTTGGTGGTATAAAGAACATCAAAAGTTATAGAAGTTACATCTAGATCCATAGATCTTCTCGCGACGACTACAAACACTAGAACAAATTAAAGACGTGTTGTCGTCATCACTCCTCCCTCACCACAGCCAAGTGATAGATCAAGGCTAAGTTGTATCCTCGAGAAGATCGTCGGATTCAAATGTGAGGATGATCATACTAATCGGCACAATCCAAATCACGCACGTAGCAAGTATCTTCGCATAGAGTGGCCCATCCACCATGAAGATCATAAGCGTATATATGGTTCCCACCACGATCATGAAACACTACAAAGAATAAATGCAAGGAGAAAATGATTACGTCGGATAGCACTTTCCATTTCAGGTTCAAGCAAAATAAATGCCACGCTTAGGGGCAGTTCTTTTGGTGGTTTTTCCAGGCTTCTAGAATAAGCTGGCTAGGGGGCAGCTTATTCTAAAACACCAACCAAAAATATTTTTTAGAAGCCTATTAATTAAATCTTAATTAGTAGGCTTTTAAATAAATAAATTTGGTTGGGCTTAGGCAGCTTATTCTAAAACCCCAACCAAAAATATTTTTAGAAGCCTATTAATTAAATCTTAATTAGTAGGCTTTTAAATAAATAAATTTGGTTGGGCTTCTAAAATAAACTAGGCAATGTGTAGCTTATTTCAGCTTATTCTATAAAAGAACTGCCCTTAACTTTCTTTTGTAATGTCTCAAACCTGTAAATGTTTTTCTTACGACCAAGTTTGAGAAATAAAGTTCATACTACAACACTTGTGTGGGTTTTAAAATTCGAGCATGCATCTTACCCTCATCAACGGCTTGTGGCAGGGGCTAGGCTTAGACTGGGGACAAGGCTCGAGGAGCGGGACACCGATCGCCACCCAGGTTTCACCCTCCCGTCGCATCTGCAACGGCTCGGTGCGTGGGACGCCGATCGCCGCCCTGGCTTCACGCGCTCGTCGCATCTGCTGCTACGCAAGGTTGGTGGTGGCGGCGCTCATTGCCAATCTCCCGGCGCCGGCAGGTTTTGTTTGCTGGCGTACGTCGAGGTTTTTCTGGGATTGGCGTTTTTCAAAGATCGTTCGAGGTCAGGGTAAAGGCTAGTTAAAACGTGAGTAAATAATGTATATTGTACTCCCTCCGTTTCATAATGTAGTGCGTTCTCGATTTTTGAGCTTGAACTTTGACCATGAATTTGACC
Source organism: Hordeum pubiflorum (assembly GCA_000582825.1). Classification (NCBI taxonomy): domain Eukaryota; kingdom Viridiplantae; phylum Streptophyta; class Magnoliopsida; order Poales; family Poaceae; genus Hordeum; species Hordeum pubiflorum. The sequence goes on from CBMN010762880.1 coordinate 5,467, forward strand.
AACGAGACCGATTGCGACGGGGGCAAAAACTATACCACTGAATTCCAGCCGCAATCGGTCTCGTTCGTCAAATTCAGTGATATAATTTTTGCCCCGCCGCAATCGGTCTCGTTGGTCAAATTCAGTGGTATAGTTTTTGCTCCCGCCGCAATCGGTTTCGTTGGTCAAATTCATGATCAAACTTAGATTTCGAGAACCGCGGACGCATTACATTATATAATACTCCCTCCGTCCACAATAAGTGACTCATTTTGTACTAACTTTGTACTAGAGTTAGTGCAAAGTTGAGTCACTTATTTTAAAACGGAGAGAGTACTATAAAGAAAAGGGTTATAATGGTTGCAGCAGTACGGAGTTGATCAGGTATCGTGCACCAATTATCCCGTATCCGAATCGAACCCCTGCACAATCTACTGTTGACTGCGATCGAAGGTTCCCTCTTCCTCTTGGTCTTTGTCTTGGCCCTCGTCCAGTGCATGGCATTTCACGTCAGAGTCCGTTGATGTAGCCTCCGAGCTGTGAGATTAGCCTTTCCACTTTCCAGCCTGCTGGTCGAGGCGCAGGTGCCTTTTATTCGCCACATGCTAAGGGCATGTACAATGATGGCATATGGATATGAATGCTCATGATAAAAAGTAGTTCGAGGCATCTTTATTCATTTTTTCTCCCCAATGCAAACTACCAGTAGTGGGCCTCGTTAAAGAATAGAAAATAAAGTCTTTAATATACATGCATTTTTACTTTTCACTCTAACTTTTTCAGATTTTTACACCGGACCATACTTTTTCTCTTCAAGCACCCGCCTTCTGCAAAGGATCTCGCTTCCTCGTCCGAACCTACTTTTCCTGTCATCCGATCCTACATGGCATACGAGGCATCACCCTGAGGCTATGCATTGGGCATGCCCTAATTGATGTCATAATAACCTACCGAATGAACCCCGTAAAAAAAAACTACTACCAAATGAAGAAAATGTGAACCGAGACCAAACCACCCGTAGGGCTTTTTCACGAGAGAAGACAGTGTGTGGTACGAACATCGTCCATTTGTACCACGTCCGTACCATACACCACCGCCTTTGCCTCGTCGACTATTTCACTTCTTCTTGATCAGATCTCGCATACGATAAATAAAGACTAGAACCACAAACATAAGCAGACAACCTCACCTTCAAATGGGGTCTAGAGGGAGAATCGGCGGAAGGGCACCGCCACACCAAAACCTCGATCAAGGAGACTACGACATCTACCATCGTCAGTTCGTCATCATCCACATCCTCAATACGACTTCTTCATCCATCTCTTTGTAATACCAAACCCTGGTGTGGATTCATATGTGTGTTACATTAATCATTCATTCGTTATTGCCATGAACACCACGATGAGGTTTACTTTCCCTGTGTCCGAGTAGACCCCCTAGTTCTCAACGATACGAAGGAACCCTAGTATGTGTACGTACTGAATGCCAATAAGATGCATGATTCCCTTTACATGTTTGTGCTAACTATTCCTCACGATGTTGTGTGATGTTGACCTTGCAACCTTAATGAACTAAAGGATGTTACTATCATTGGGGAGCTGGGAAGACGGGGTATTGCGGTGACATAAGTTATCTCCCTGCTTCGCAAACCTTTGCTAAAGGGCATAAAAGAGACACCAAAGTCTTTGTTGCGTCGACGGAGAGACCCCCTAATCATCATTGCCTTCACTCAACGGGGGAATGGATGGTGGTGTCGTGCCTACTACAGAGTTGTGACAATATGTACATATCTTTATTTTGCTCCGTTGAAAGCACATTTGCTTTCTTGGTGGTTTTGATAATTCGTGTCAACATACATATTGTTGGACTAATATTTTTCTTGAGTATATTTCAGGAAAAGTGCAACTTAGTCAAGTAAATGGATGGATATGTGGACCCCTCATGTTAGTAAGGAACAATGTTGGCAAATCTTTAAGACTCGACATTTTTGGTTAAGTGATCAATGATCACATTGAGTCCATAGGAAAACCAATACTATTAAAAGGGGACGAGCTTTTGATGATGGTCTCATTGCTCAAGTGCTTACAAATATTGCTCTGAAACCCTCAGCCATATTCTCATTTTCATCCATGTCCAAAACTCTAAAGTTCATCTCGCTATCCGGACCCACCGAGATACACTTGACATAGCCACTGCGTAAACCCTAGCAACTCGGTCCCACCAAAGCGCACTTGCCAACCTTCTGTTACCTATCGATTTCACTTTGGAAATTCCGAGTGGTTTCGATCGGTCTCATTGAAGTGTGGAAAGTGCTTATGTCATCATCTTTCGGTATCACCGAACTGTTCCATCCGGTCTCACCGAAAAGCTTAAAGTTCAGAACTTTTGTACTAGTCGGTCTCACCGAGTGATTCCATCCGGTCTCACCAAATAGTGCATAAAGTTGTGTAACGGCTAGATTTTTTGTGCTACCTATATATACCCCCACCCACTCTACCATCTCAGAGAGAGCAACCAGGACGAAGCTACAACTTCACATATCCATTTTCTTAGAGAGAACCACCTATACTTGTGTTGAAATCAAGGGGATTTCACTCCATCCTTTGGTCCTTGATTTCTAGCCTTCCCAAATTGATATCCACTCCAATACTTTCTCCTACCACATGGCCAAATCTGTAAGAGAGTGATTGGGTGTTGAGGAGACTATTTTTTGAAGTATAAGATCAAGGAGTTCATCAACAACAACAATATCTATCACCTTTCAGAGAGTGGTGTCTCCTAGATTGGTNNGGTGTCACTTGGGAGCCTTCAAATATTGTGGTTGTGGAGTTGAACCTAGGAGTATGTACGGGCAAGGAGATCGCCTACTTCGTAAAGCTACCCCGAGTGAGACTAGTCCTTCGTGGACATAAGCCATGATGTCATAGACAAGGTTGCTTCTTCGTGGACTCGCGTAGCAGTTACCCTATGTGAGTTAAAGTCTCCATCAACATGGATGTACGATAGCATCACCTATCAGAACCATCACAACTTAACTAAATCATGTAAAATAAATGTGTCAATGAGAATGATAACTCTCCACTAAAAAAATAAAAAATGAGAATGATAACTCTCTTCCTTTATCCTAAAAAAACTAAGCATGATCGTCATATTTTGTTTGTGGCCAAGCGTTTTCTGCTAGACTTCAATTCGACAATATGCCATATTTTATACATATATTTTACATGCCATATTTTACACGTACATAGAGAATTCTTAGGATAAACATAGAGATACAACACCACGCTATAGCGCACCAACCTGTGATTGGATGGTTAGAGGGACAGTGGTATCCCCAGCCCAGCAGGGTTCAAGTCATGGTGCTGGCATTATTTTTGGATTTATTTCAGGATATCCGGTGATGCACATTTAGTGAGAGGAGACGTTCCCATCGACGATGAGGCGCCTACGGTGACTTCGTAAATCTCAAGATGACATGTCAGCTCAGTCTTTTAAAGGTGCTCATAAGGGTAGAGTGTACATTGTGCGTTCATAGGGGTGAGTGTAGCTAGGATATCGGCACGCCCCAGGCCAGCTTCAGGGCACTGTGGCCGCAGTGTGGTATAGTACACGACTGTAGCAATAAACAAGCCTAGGTTTTACCCTCACGCCCCGGACCAAGGCCAGGGTGGCCTGGGGCCTGTCTATTCCCCTAAGTGTATGCATGTATATATGAGTGTTTGCGTCTGTACTGTGGTAAAGAAACACCGTGTATTTTTTTTATGTTCTATTAGTAACAAGGTTGTTTCTTCAAAATGATGACAATCACAAATTTTAGACCACTTGATATTTGACCATCAACCCCATACCATATACTCCATAATTAATGTCTGAACTCTAAGTCGATCTATTCTCCCACGCCTCATTCATTCGTCACTGCCTTTTTTTTCATTCACCCGATGCATAATTAGAAGAAATACGTGGCCCATGGTGCCCACCCACGTGCCCCTTCTCTTTCCTTATCCCCTTCCCTCGTGTCCCTTCTCTTTTTTAAATAATTTAAATTGCTTATCACATATGTCATGTGATCCCTCGTGTCCCTTCTCTTTCCTTATCCCCTTCCCTCGTATCCCTCCAAATCAGATAATTGGGCGGTACCGGTAGATCTTTCTCGTTCGTTTAGTGTTTAAGATTCGTGCGTTTGATTGTTGTATAGTATGTGAATCAATCTCAACTTAAATACACAATACACTCTGCTCATTCTCTGACATTTTGCATAGATACAATACATGGGTCTCATCCTTTTCACCAGCTAACCCCCACAATTGTATTTCACATGCATGCATGAACTGAATATAGCATCATCTCTCGCTCTCTCTTCTCCCAGACAATAAATCCAATCATTTCTTTCACCTTGCCTATTTTAAAACATCCATATCTTTTAAACCACATATTCATTTCTGAAACTTCTTTTCTATATTTGAACTCCTTGCGGAAAAACCTTTAAATTGAGATCAATCTTGGCTATCTTTCAACCACCTTTAAATTCGAACATATATTTCATAATCTGAAATAATCAGTTTCACAATGATACAATACAAATTTCACTTTTTGTGGTTACTATTTCACAATTCAAAACCTACATTTCACGTTGGCTGGTTTTTTCACAAAAATCACATATATTTCCACAGCACATTTTCCAAATAATCTGTTCACTCTTTTGAAATAAACTGTCACACATTTTAAAATAATTAGTTTCACAATGATACATTACAATTTTACTTTATGTAGTTACTATTTCACAATTCAGAATCTACATTTCACTTTCCACTGTGTTGTTTTACAAAGAAACATCTATTTCAATTGCAAAATTTTCAAATAACATATTCAAACGTTCAAAATTAATTGTTTCACATTTCCAAATAACCAGTTTCACATTGATATATTATAATTTCACTCTTTGTGCTAATTCACAATTCAGAATTTACATTTCACATTCCGCTAGCTTTTTCACAAAAAGCACATCTACTTCAATTGCACATTTATCAAAAAATCATTCATTCTTTAAAAAAGCCGCTACACATTTTAAAATAATCAGTTTCACAATGATACATTACAATTTCACTTGATGTAACTATTATTTCACAATTCGAAACCTACATTTCACTTTTCACTTGCTTGTTTCACAAAAGATTTCATAATAACATATTTCACTCATTTCATAATAACATATTTCACTTATTTTAAATAAATTGTTACACATTTCAAATAATCTGTTTCACAAGTTGTTATTTCAGTTTCATATTTGGGTCAAATAGGTTTCTAGTAAAATAGGTGGGTTTCACATCTTTCTAGTGGAAAAGGTTTGTTTCACATATGAAATGTTGAAATTTTTACATGTTTAGAATGTATCCAAGTTTGATCTTTTTCTAAAGAGCTCAACGCTAGGTGTTCAAATATAAAAAAAGTTGCAAAAAAGAAACTATCATTTAAAAGATATGCACAATACATTTTTTCCATAGTAGAATAAAAGCATGGATTTATTGTGTCTGGGGAGATAGAGTGGATCTCACTTTTTCTGTCGTGAATGCATGTGTAGTATAGAGAAAGATGTGGGCAGGGGTGTTGGTAGGGTAAGATAATGAATAGACTAGATTGGAATACGAACGGATGAGAAATTAATACAATGAATATACATGATGGCGGGCCATAGATTAGCATGAATATATCTTTAAACTAGTGTGTTTGTGCCAGATGTACCGATAGGTACCGCTACCGTGCAAAATGACTTTGCGCATGCCCCTCTCCTTCCTTATCCTTTTTTTCTGCTCTCACACAACGTTGCGCTGCGAGAAACGACACCATGGCCGATGGGTGTTGCGAGGTGGAGCTACGGGGACACCACCATGCTACGATACATGTTGCGGGGACAAGGGAGTTGCAGTGGCGGTGGCCAACTATGAGCTACATGCAACAATGTCAGTTGCTGCAACTAGAGGTTGGAGCAGCGGTGTCCTGCTGCGAGCCGGCTGCAGCAACACCGGCTAATGCGATGAGGGATTGCAGCAGCGGTGGTCGGCGGCAAGCTGGCGCTGCAACTACTATTGCGAGCGGACGACATGCAAAATTGGGAGCAACTATGGTGATATTGTGATCTGGTCGGCCATGGTGTTCCAATGGTCTCGCTGGCGTGGTTGTTATTACGGTGGTATCGCGCGGCGAAGTGCTGCATGAAGTCGTCAATGATGCGACGGATAATGTTCGCGCGCCATTGATGTTGTGCGGCCTTCTGTGATGGGAAGAAAGAAGAGATAATGCCACGTTGTATTGACTTCCATCAAACAATTAGGGACGTCCATATCGTATGGTTCAAGATGAGGATGTTGTTTTGCTTTGCTACATCCGAATGGCGCCTAGCGCTCACAAAGAAACAATGCTCTGAGTAATGCAATCTCATTTTTCTGTCGCTATTTGTTGGTAGCTCAACCGTCATTCCCTTCACAATTCGGCACAAGTTTATTCATATCTTATCCTAACTCGTCACCTCCTCCTACTTCCATTACCACACTAAGTTGCCATGACCGAGTTGTATCAACTAGAAGGCTTAGTGTCTACTTCGTTGCGAGAAACACCCTCCCCCCACTGCACCCCTAGATGAGACTTTTTCCTCAAGCCAAGTCTTGATAGAGCATGTAAATAAAGGGCTTTGCAAGTTCCATTGCCCCTTATCCACTCGTGTGTTCTTTCCGGATCACGCTTTTGTCCATTGTCCAAGAGTACCCACCACTGCCTTCCATGATAGTTTGGGTTGTTTCTTACTCGCAACATGGCTGGTCATCCAAAAGGACTATGAAAATTGGATGGATCTTCCACATATGCTATGAGTGAATCTTATATCACCGGTGAATGGTATCATATCACCGTCTTCGTCCTGGAAACATCTGCAGAGATAAGCTAGTGTAAGCTTTGACACTACTTATATTCGCTACAAGTATTACACTCGCTTCGCTACACTCTTCTCTTATGCTTCGCGCTCCTTGTGCAAGTGAATCTTTGACTCTATGCTTACTGAAATAGACTTTCCACCACATGATTGCGTGTGAGCTTAATTGCACCACATGATTGCGTATGAGATTATCTTTTTTCTTGAAGACTGAAATGAGAAGGAAGGAGTTCGGCAAGACGACTTCGGTTCACACGT
>CBMN010762890.1:0-12606 GCA_000582825.1 Hordeum pubiflorum
AACCTGGGTAAATACCGTGTCTACGTTCCTTGTTACCCATCGGTCCAAGATCTACAGCTCGAGACCCCCTACCCGAGATCTTTCGGTTTTGACACCGACAAAGGATTCTTCGCTTCCACGCCAAGATGAAGATCTTCTCATGAGTCGAGCCTCCTATCAAACGAAGGGCCTTCGTCGTGACTGGACCTCCTGGGCCCTGAGGTCAACCCACTGACAGGTCTCCTGGTCGATGGGCCACCCTGAGTATAATGTACCGTGAGTGGTAATGGCTTCACTTTGCAATTTGGTCCTCCGCCTTCTCTCATTTGTAGGATTGATTCTCATAGGATTTTTTTTTCTGAAGAACATTTGTACTCCCTCCGTTCCTAAATATACGACATTTTAGAGATTCCAATATAGACTATATACAGATGTATATAGACATATTTTAGAGTGTATATTCACTTATTTTGCTCTGTATGTCGTCTATATTTTTGTTAAAGAAGGTCTTATATTTAGGAACGGAGGGAGTACTATATTTCACGGGGAAATCTAATATCCACTCAAACCTCTTACAAAAAATCCTTTTTATTTTTCCTGTGATGTAAATCAAGCAAACTCAAAGCCTGTGATATTTCAATGAACATGACATTTCAACGCTGTATTTTCCTATTCCTGCATTTTTACAATTTGGCGAATCGAAAGGCGCTTTATAACGGCTACTTTTCTTGGAACAGAGGTCTCCTAAAAAATGCACCGCTGGCCTCCTCGAAGAACACTCTACCACTCAGCGAGCACAAGACCGAAGGGACCCACCCAAGCGCCACAGCATTCACTTCCGCCTTCGAATCCGTGGATGGCCGGCGGCGAAGACAGGACGCCGGTCACCTCCTCCCCGCGGCGGAGGCCTCGCCTCCCTGGCGGATCTGTACGTGCCGCCTTGCCCTAACCATTTCCCTCTTTTGGTGGGCGAAACTCCCTTACTGTTCCTCTTTCCAAGCTGCCGTTTGAATTGGGTCTGCTAGGCCGGTAACTGCAAGGGCTCACTGCCGCTGGCGGCCATGGATTGCCATGGCAATTTGATGCAAACCTTTTGAAATATCCGACGACCTTGAGTGGCGCGGCGATTAGTTTCTGACACTGTGTCAGTGTTGAACTCCCTAGATTTGTTTGTGGTGGTGGCAATAGATTTTTTTTTTGTTAGATTGCTGAATTTAAATGTAAGGAAACTGGCACTTGCTAATATGCCATTGCTGCCACTTCCTTTTACTGCTACTTTCTTGTGCAATCTGTCTACAATTTTTTGTCTCCCACCGATTTATTTTGCCTTTGTTTCAGTTACCTTTTTTAGTCTTTTATAGCAGTATAGTATATGGCAATATAGAGGTCATGCTTATGCACATAGATACAAGGTGGTGTTTAAACTTGAATACATGATTTGTTTCATATTGCAGATCTGCTGATTTTTCATAAATTTTAATACATGAACATGATCTGTTTCACATTGCTGATTTGTAGGCGCATATTTTTGCTAGGCTTCCCAGATATGTCGTTTGGTATCATGTACAACGGCTTCTAACAGCTGTAGCTATTACCTACACTGCTGCAGGTTCATGGAAGCTCCTTGGAATGTCAAAAGGAGGGCCCATGTTCATCCTTTCTCTCAGCTAGCAGCAACAAATCAGCACTCCAGATGGTTGCTCCAGTTCACCCACCGAAATCCCTGCATTCCCCATACCAAACGGTTACATCGGTTCAACCATCAAATTCCCTACACTCAGGGAGCATTTCATTTAGTTTTGGATCAGATTCAGGAGCTGCTCCATTTGACATATGCATGGGAAACAACCAAGGCGTTTTGAAGCTAAATCGCTCTTTACTTGAGATCAACAAAGAAAAACGCCGTGCAAGGGCACTTTCTAACAGTGTACCTCAAATACAACGTTTGAGACCTGGGATGGTTCTGTTGAAAAACTACTTAAAGCCGGATGATCAGGTACATTTTCACATTATGTTCTGTTTGTTATCTCGGGTTAATTCCATCTACTTTTATCCAGCATCTATGTTCCGTCTATTTATTCAGCATCGATATTCATTTTCCCTACCTATTTTCTTCTTCTTATAATTAATGTCTCATGGCCACATTCTTAAAAACATTATGTTTCAACTTGCATAACATTTTTCATTACTCTTATATGCCCGCCTACATACATTTTCTTGACTGAATGCATTATTGTACTTCTCTTGAGAATGGATATGTTCAGTTATGCCTAATGCGTATTTGATTCTAATTTTGCGGCACATGGCAGGTTGCAATTGTTAAACTTTGCCGGGATCTTGGTACTACAGCAGGAGGATTTTTTAAGCCTGGCTATGGAGATGAGACAAGTCTGCAGATGATATGCTTAGGGAAGAACTGGGATCCATTTTCAAGCTCATATGGGGATGTACGTCCATTTGGTGGTGTTCGACCACCAAACATACCAGAAAGGTTCAAGAAGCTTGTGGAAGGTGCCATTGAAGCTTCCTATGAATTCTTGGAAGGAAGAGGGGGAACTTGCAACCCTTCGACGGAACTTCCTCCGATGTTGCCAGGTACGTGTATTGTTAACTTCTACCCCTGTAGTGGGCGGTTAGATCTTCATCAGGTACAAAAGAACACTTTCCTCCATTGATATATTCTATTTATCAGTATTTTTACTTTGCAGTTTTGCATCTTGCTAGTACCGGTCTATTGGATAAACCGAGCGCTGATAATAGAATAGTTTGATTATGTACTTTCTTTTGCGGGACGTCTGTAGTTGGTGTTTGCTCACTACATTATTTTGTGCTTGCACATTTCTAGTATCTTTGTGCAGTATACTTTTCAGTTGAAATGCTGATATCGGTACGCTCTAATGTGACGCTTACTAACTGGATTTTATGATTACGCCATTTGACAGGACGTAGATGAAACAAAAGGCAGTATTGACCGGGGATTGCCCCGTTGTTTCTTTTTCCCTGGGAGACACTGCAGAATTCTTGTATGGTGATTTAGAAGATGATGATAAGGCCTCAAAAATTGATCTTGAATCTGGTGATGTTCTAATATTTGGTGGCCAATCAAGGCGAATATTTCATGGGGTTTCCCACATCAAACCGAAAACTGCACCGAGTTGGCTGACTGATCAGGCAAATCTTCGACCTGGTCGTCTGAACCTCACATTCAGGCAGTACAAAGACACAGCTGACGTCACACCTGTCCCATTTGATATGCGCATGTATGACAACGATGCTGCTCCACTGCAACATCTGGGACCTGGGATGGTTCTGTTGAAAAAGTTCTTAAAGGCTAATGATCAGGTATGTTGACATTAACACATTTTTCTCTGTTTATTCTTTATCTCAGGTTTATTTATTCTGATTTACCCCAGCATCAACAATTAATGTGAAAGTGGTGTTAAAAGAAATTTTCCATTCCCACTTATATGTTCCTTTTTGTAATTTGCGTGCTCATGACTGATGTTCTATGCCTCTATTAATTGTCCTGTTTTCTGCAACTTCCATAACACCATTTCCAAAATTCCTATCTGCCATAAATGTACATTTCATTGGCCAATTGGATTATTGTGCTTCTCTTTAGGATGTGTTCACTTATGCCCAATGCATATCTGATTCCTAATCTGCCGCACATGTCAGGTTGAAATTATCACACTTTGTCGTAATCACGGTGTGAAAACAGGAGGTTCTTATACACCTGGCTACATAGATGAGGGTAGTTTAAGTCCGCAGAGGATGGACTTAGGGAAGAAATGGGATATGCGTCCATTTGATGGCGCTCAACTACCAGATGTACCCAAAAAATTCAAGAAGCTCGTAGAAGATGCCATTGAAGCTTCCCATGAATTCTTGGAGCGAAGAGGGGGTACTTCCAATCCTTTGGTAGAGCTTCCTCCGATGTCACCAGATATGTGCACTGTTAACTTTGACACAGATATCCCTATAGCTATTCTTGATCAGGTACAAAAGAAGCCACTAGATTTTCATTTCTTATTCTCCAGTTACATATATTTCATAATTTGGGTCTTGCTTTAAACAACGAAGAGCCACTAGATTCGATGAAACTCACATATGGTTTGCAATTTTGCATGCATGGCCCTTGATCTATTCTAGTACAATGTCCAACTACTCTTTGAGCATCACTGACTGTTCTATGGTCCTGCCTTTTGACAGGACAAAAATGTAACAGAAGCCAGCCTTACCAAGGAACTGCCTGTTGTTGTTATTTCGTTGGGCGACACTGCAGAATTTGTGTACTGTGGCATACGACATAAAATGGGTTCAAAGATTGATCTTGAATCTGGTGATGTTCTAATTTTTGGTGGCCAATCGAGGCGAATATCCCATGCAATTTCCAGCATCAAACCGGAAACTGCACCCAAGTGGCTCGCCGACAAGACGAATCTTCGAGCTGGCCATCTAAATCTCACATTCAGGCAATATTAGTCACTCTTGCGTGTTGAAAAATGAGAGGCAATATTAAGTAGTAAGTAGCATATTCATTGCCTCCGTTTAGGCTAATGCAAGTAGAAGTAGGGCACTCTCTCATGGTAAATTGAAGTACCTTGTTAGCAGAAGTCAGCATGAACATCCAATCTAGCTATTGTAAAACATGGGTTCTTAGGACTAATACTTTCGCTTCATTCATTCAAATCTTAGAGGTCAGGATTATTAGGCTTTGTTTTGCATGGACAGGTTACTCGCAGCCCATCCAGTATCTTATGAAGTTATGAGGTTACTAGTTTGCTCTGTTTGGAACGAAAGAAGAAGTAGCAATTTTAGAAACGAAAGAACAGTACGACCTGGTTCTCACAATACCTATTGCTCACGCGATTTAGGATCCTCATTTTGGTCAACTCGCTGTGGAAGCCTTTACTTGAGGAGGTACTGTTGATCAGTGAATATTGCTTATTCTGGAGTTTATCAGTGATGGTATACAATAGGAGTACGTACCAATGAAGATTTTTATGCTGAAGCTCTTTTTTAATTATTTCTTATGTCGTCGTTAATATCGGGTTGGTTAGATCCACAAACCAAATGGAAACCAAGCATTTCGTGGTTCAAAAACACGGAATCTTGCCTTAATCATCATTTGTCAGGACATTTCGGGGTAAGTTCGTTGGCTTGGGGGTCATCGGTTCAAATCCAATAGTCGCCTTTTTTTTTCTCTATCGATGTTCTACGAACAAGAATATCCATTTGTCCAAATTAAATGGAGATACAGGATCTTTTATGTTTTTTACCTTACAATTTTGCTAGGTAGAAAACAATAAAATCAATAATATATATACAAAAATAGATTTTGACAAAACTCCCTTTTTTGCTCTACTTTAGGATTTTACTCTGTTTACCCTGTAGTTTAATTCAGTTTTAATTTTGATGCATTCTGTAATGTAAATACAATGAATTTAATTTTGTAAAATGAAATTTCAATAAAATAAAAAGGAGTCTCCATGTCCCATTATCAAGGACCTTGTTAAAAAAAAAGGCATATGTGAGCTTTACCATGACTCACTAGAAAAACACCTAAATCTGGAAGTAGTCTTCAAGAAAAACAGAAATTGTGTTTTCGTTATGATAGAATGATAATTACTCAGGTATGTAAACATCGCTGGAAAAGAATATAGCCTCGGCTTCGTGGAAGCCAGCTTCCCGAGGGGCCAGCCTTTTTCGGCTCTTTCTTTTTTAGCTTACTTTTGGATGTTTCCTTTTTTTTTCTTTTTTATCGGTTTCCTATTTCATTTATTATTCTCTTTTTCAATTTTTGGTTTCCTTCGGGTTTTTATTTTTATTTTTGCACATCTCTTTTTCTATATAGGTTTTGTAATAGACGTGAACTGTTTCCAGTATACAGTGATTTTTTTTGTAAATACACACTAAACAATATTAGTATAGGCTAAACATTTTTTGAAATACACACTAGTTTGTTTTATATTATATGATAAACATTTTCATATACATACAATGAATATTTTTAATATACAATGAACTATTTTAATTATACTTCGAACATATTTTTTAGTACACACTATACATCTTTTAATATATGGTAAAAAAAAATATGTACTGTTTTTTTTTACGAAACACACACTGATTGTTTTTTAATATATTTTTATAGTTTTATTTATTTTAAGAATATCTAGTTCCTAAAAAAAGGTAGGCTTTATGTGTTTTTCAACAATAGTCTTTTGTGGTGAAACCCTGACTAAAAAACAGAGGAAAAAAAAACAGCTCACGATGTAAAGTGGGCTGCCAATTTGGCTTGCCTTCAGCGAAAGCGCCGCTAGTCGACGCGCACGGGACCTTAGAAAATTTCTTTACCGCCAAATCTACCAAATCTACCAAATCATACTCACCATCCCAGCTTACAACAAGTGTTTCACTGCATGTCGCCACTTGTCAGAATTTGAGAGTTTTCTTTTTTTCATAGAGTCATTTATTTCAAATCTCATGTTGATGAAAAAAATCACAAAAAAAGACCGAAAAAAATCGAGAGCACTTTTTTCTTCTTTTTGTGTCTCCATGAGAAGCAAATATGTGTCTTTCATGGAAGGAAAAGAAACAAGAAAACATATATTTTTTTGTTTCTGGGAGGTACGACCGTGCCTCTCACGGAAGCAAATCCATGCCACCACGAGAAACAAATCCGTGCCTCCACGGGAAGCAAATCCGTGCCTCTTGTGAAAAAAAGGCCTATTTTTATTTTTTTTGAGAGGCACTATCGAGCCTCTCGCGAAAGCAAATCCATGCCTCCACGAGAAGCAAATTTGTGCATGTCACGAAAGTAAAAAAAGCATTTTCCCTTTCTGAGATGCACGACCTGCCTCTCGCGAAAAAAAAAGAAAACACGTTTCAAATTAAAAAAAATCCAAATCCTAGGAAAAACCGCGGGAAAATAAAAAAATCTCAAAAAAATCATATATTACAAAATAACGTTATACAAAACATTTCAAAAAATGTTAACCAAGCATTTTCTCTAACACGGTACAATCAAAATCGTACACGAGCATACACTCGCCTCTATAAATGCATGCACGCACACCCTACCGCTATGAACACCTTTGGAAGACTGAGTCGGGACATCACGTTGAGATTGACGAAATCATCACAAACGTTTTTGTAGTCGACGAAAACATCTCCTGCCACTAAACGCACATCGCCGAAATGCATGAAATAAATCCAGAAAATGCGAACACCAATGTTAAGTTTAGGACTTGACCTCTGATGGACTGGAAATAATAGTTTCTTCTTAACCATCCAACCATAGGTCGGTTTGCGTTCATCAAGCATCTGAAAAATGTTAAATGTACATAGAGAAAATGTTTTCTCATCTATACAAAAAAAAGTATACAATAAATAAATAATGTGTGTGAAAAAATTTCATCGCGTATTAAAAAAATGTTAATCCAAGCATTTGAAAAAATATCTTACACTAGTATTCAAAAAATGCTAATCAAGCATTTGAAAAATATTAAATGTTTATACAAAATGTTGGCCATGTATTAAAAAATGTTATACTTGTATTTCAAAAATTATAATCAACTATTTAAAAATGTTAAATGTGTATACAAAAATTGTTGACCACGTGTTGAATAACGTTGAACTTGTCTTTCAAAAATGTTAATCAAGCATTTGAAAAAGATGTTAAATGTGTACATATTTTTGTTTGCCATGTCTTGAGAAATGTTAATATAGTATTTGAAAAAATGTTAATCAAGCATTTAAAAAATATTAAATGTGTATAGTGAAAATGTTGATCATGTATTTAAAAAATGTTGAACTTTTATGTATAAAAATGTTAATCAAGGATTTGAAAACAAAAATGTAAATTATGTATAGAAGAAATGTTGACCATGTAGTAAACAAATGTTAAACCTATATTTGAAAAATGTAATAAGGGTTTAAAAAATGTTAAATGTGTACAGAAAAAATGTTATTCTGGTATATAAAAAATATTAACCATGCAAGCATTTGACTAATGTTAAATTTCTATAGAAAAAGATGACCTTGTATTTGAAAATTATGAAACGTATTTTAGGAAAATGTATTACATATATATCAAAAAAATTCTAGAAAAACAATGAAAACGCAAGAGAAAACAAAAGAATAGCAATGAAAAATAAGAAAAGAGACAAACAAACTAAAATAAAATAAAGAAAAAAGAAAATAAAGATACTAATGGAAAAGAAAAAGAAACAAAGAAAAAACAAAGAAAAAGGAAAGAAAGAAGCAAAAACGAGTAAAAGCGGACAAAGAAACAAAGAAAAACCGGTGAAAAAACAAAACAAAAAACTGGAAGACCGTCTTCTCTTCTTCCACTAGGACGCGACCTACAAATTTAACACGAACTGCAAGATTGTCAAATGGATAGCTCGACGCTGTAACATCCGGATCGAATCCCTGATGCCCCCCTTTTCTCTACTTGTTTTAAATATTCGCCATTTCGCTGGCCCGTTACTGTTTACCCTTCGTACGAGTCTTCCATCCGATCTTCGATCAGACTCGCTATAAGCGAGATATAGCCTTTGCGCACGATACTGAGACCTCCTATATGATGACATGTATGGTTGAAAGCGAGCAATCGCGCACCTGGCTAGCGTGTTGCTCCTAACTGAGCTAACGTTTGCTAAAAATAATTTCTGTTGGTATTGTTTTTATAAAAAAATTAAGAATGACCAAGAATTTAGAAAGTTCATGAATTAAAAAAAATGGATTTTTGAATGGTCATGAATTCAAAAACATGTGAACTCAAAAAATACTCAAAAAATTGAAAAATATTGGTGAATTTCAAATATGTATGCGAATTCAAAAGAGGTCCTTAAAATTGTTCATGGACTGCAAAAATGTTTGCATTTTGGGAAAAATGATGAATACAAAAAGTATAAATGAATTTGAAATTGTTCGTGATTTCAGAAACTATTAATGAATTAAAAAAAATACTGTTTCAACAAAAATGTTTTAGAAATTCAAAATCTTGTTCGCCAAATAAAAAAGGTTCGCCAAAATTAAAGAAACATTGACAAATCCAGAAAATGTTCTCAGATTTGAGAAAATGTTTGTGAATATTAAAACAATGTTCAATTTTTTTTTGCAAATCCAAAAATATATTCTTGGAATTTAGAAATTATCATGAATTTGAAAAAAAAGAAAAAAAATGAAAACTAACTCGGTCTAGACAGGATCTAGAACCTTCCCAAAACCCGGGGGGTGGTTTTGCTAGTTAGGTAGCCCAATCGTACTTACTGACACTAACAGGGGTATATGTACCTCGTTATTCCTCGACACCTACACGATAAATAGGATTTGCATACAGCGCGTCCCTCATCTCCTTTTCTATGCATGTTCATGCATCCTGCTCGCTATGCAGGCCGCCGCCGCTACCCAGCCTCCTCCGCCTGCTTCGCTGCTCATCTCTTTTCGGCGTCCTCATCAAGTCCTCACATATCCTAATTCTTGTCATCCATGTCAGGTTGTCAGCCAGGGACTCGTCTAGTAAGTCATCCTTCTGTGGTTGTGCTTCACTCGATCCTTCCCTCCCCGCTCTTCGACTCCCTCTAGTGATGTGTCGTCAAGGCCTAGCACCAAGCACGTCGCATGGCTCGTTTAATTCAAATCCACGTCTCGTGTTGGAAGCATGGGCATGTAGCTGCGGTTGAAAGTGGGTTAAGGTAATTTCTAATTTTCCCTTTGAATGTGTTGACTCGAATCCCATAAATTGAAGAAGATTGTCACTGATTAGTGATTCGTATATATATGATGAAGAGATATTATGTTCCATTGGTGTCCGCAATAGAGAGGCTATATGGTCCGAACTCACATATGTAACTTCACAAACTGAAACGAGTGAAGAACTAGTTCAACCAAATCATTGATTTGGTACTACTTGCATAATATTATCTACATATGTTTTCAATTTTTATCCATTTTATTGGATCATTCAGTAATGAGTATAACATTTACGTTCATTGTGCAATCGAGCCAAAAAAATATGCTTTCACATGATTAAAATAGTTATAGTACTTAGTTTTTTGCCCGGGGTTGCTCTTGTCCTGGCTACGTCACTGAATGGCCTCCAATACAGTATGGGCTACTACCTTGAAGATGGCAATTGTCAATCTACCCTTGTGAATACAGTTACACAACCTCAAGGCACAAAAGATCTCACTTTGAGCATGCTAAGAAGCTGCAAGAAACAACGTTGATAGAGATTTTGGGGTGCCGCAAGCTCACTTTGTTATTGTGTGTGGTCATGTGTTGAGTATTGGGACCAAAAGGTACCGTGACCCATCATGAAAACATTTGTGATCTTGTATAACATGATTACTAAGGATGAGAGAGGTCTAAGGATAACTATGGGTATGACTACAGAGAGGCCAAAGAGGCCACTCCCTCTGGCATCACCCCATTTCTAAAGAATTTTTGCACCATCGCTATTATTTCCTTCTTCATCGTTGCCCAATTCCTCTGGTGGAACTGAGCCGGCAAACCATCTGGTCCCGGTGTCTTCGGTGACCCGATTTGAAACATGGCATCGCTAATCTCTTCTTCAGAAAAATCTTTAGTTAAAATCTCATTCATATCCCAAGTAATCCTTCCTTCTAATAGCTCCAGATCGGCCCAGGGTCCAAAGTCGGGTCTCTGGTGTAGACCTCGTGAAAATAGGAAGAAGCCATACATTCCATGTTAGTAGGGACCGAACACCACATCCCATACTCCTTATTTAACCACTTAATCATATTTTTTGAGCCCTCCACACCGCTCTCCTCTAGTCTTCCTATCACCCTCCTTAAGCCAACTGATTCTTGATCTTTGAAACCACGTCACCTCTTCATGATATAGTAGCTCATCCATCATTACCATCCTTTGTTTTTATCAGATACCGGTCATCATCTGATTGATTTAGTTAAGCTAGCTCCTCTATCAACTTCTCTAGCTCTCGCCGCACATGTCCAAACTTTGGTGAGTTCCATTCCTGCAGACCACGCATGACTTACTTGAGTGATGCAACCAATTCTCCCAGATTGTCGTCACCTTTGGCTTTCTCCCACAAGTTGCTAATCACTTCCGGGAGCGAAGCTTCTCTCCCACATGTACTCATACCTCGGTCCTCATCTCCTTGGTCGTTGGTTCAGATGTTCAAGTATGAGAAGAATTGGGAAATGATCCAAGGCATTGATGATGTTAGGTGTTCGACTTCGACATTAGGAAAAATGTTCCATCCAGTCCGCGTCTGCATACGCTCTACCCAACGTGACTTTGACATTTCAGTTACCTTGATGGTGGTTATCACATGCAAATGGGAAGCCTCGTAAACCAATATCCATCTGCTCACACACTGCTAGTCCATCTCTGAAAGCCATAATTTGTGTTTCAGGTCAATATCTAGCCATAAAGCTTTGTTGTAGTCCCCTATCAACATCCATGGCACCGGCTACACTGCCCTCAAGTCCGACAATAAGCTCCACATCAGATGACGGTGTTCCACTTGTGGTTCCCCATAAATAAACGTAGCTCGCCACTGTGGTCCATCTTGTTGTCCTCTTATACAAACATCAATGTACCTGTTCCTCTATCCTAAAACATCCACATGCAAAGATTCATGCCAAAAAAGTTCCAAACCACCATTGCGTCCATCACTTCCCACTCCCTCAAAAACTGGCAAACCTTGATACCAACGTAGCTTCTCCACCCTTTCCTCTGATTGTCGTGTCTCACAATGAAACACAAGAGTGAGATTATGCGTCTAGAAAAGCGCCAGTATATCTCAAATTGTATGAACCCCCTTCCCCACAAGTTCCATGCTAAAGTACACATTAGGCATGTTGGTCCTCCATGCTGGAGGCCGCCAATGTCGCCAAGTCCATCATATGGGTATAATCCACGTTATGTTGTTTTGCTTCCACTAGATGCATTCTCATCCTCTCCAACCTTAATGTTGTCTTTCAATGCAAGAGGTTCGAATCCTCTAGATCAACCCATTTTCCATCCGCTGACATCAACTGATTGCATACCAGATCAATATTCCCCTTCTCCGTCATATCAAGCATCTTCTTACTAGAACCCGATTATGAGAAAACACCCCAGTCGATTTCACTGGACTACAAGTTGTACTTTTGAGATCATCCTCCTCCCTAAGAATGCTCTAAGGGGCATAGGCCCCTCGGCCTCCCTCACCTACACCTCTGCCTCACTGTGCCATGCCTTCCTCTACCGCCCCCTCCAACTTGGTAATGCCACTCCTCCTCCACTCTAAACTCCGCGACAATCATCATCGGTAGGTGGATAATGTCAGTTTCTGCATGAACTCCGTTCCATTCTCCTTCATCACATGGCCGATAAATCCACAAACCCCACAAAAGACATGCATCTTCTCATATTCAAAGTCAAAACAGACCATCTTCTTCCTTAAAGTGAGACTAGCACATCTTGTTAATGGCATATGAACATCCAGAATCTCTCTCTCCCTCCCTCCCTCCCTCTCTCCCTCTCCCTCTCTCTCTTCCTCAAAGCGAGACCAGCACATCTTGTTAATGGCCTATGAACATCAGAGTCTCTCTCTCTCTCTCCCTCCCTCTCTCTCTTTCTCTC
>CBMN010762906.1:0-10657 GCA_000582825.1 Hordeum pubiflorum
CCTGGGCTAGTGCGTAGGTCGGAAATTTTTGTTTTCTGCTGCGTTCCCCTACAAGATGTTCGAGTGGGTGATATACATGCTAAATTTCTCTGTTTGAACATCTATGTAGCTCTGCGGAAAAAAGAGGTATGTAAGAAAGTTTACTGTTTACAGACAGTTCGGATTGATTTTTTTTTCTTTTTTTCCATGGGCTCTGCAGATGTCCGAAGATGGTAAGATTGGCACGGACATCACACCCTCCAACATCTGTCATGCAAAAAAAATGGGATTTACTGTTCACCGGGAGCAGAAGCCTGGCCTTAGAAATGAATATTCAGGGAAGACACGATTTTTTAGCAAAATAGAAGGACACTGAATAAATCTACTCGCTTCGTTACAATTTTGTTTTTTTTAGCAATCGCTTCATTACAAATGCATAATTAATAGCGCCCAACCTAGCCCATTTATTTAGGCCCACGTGCTTCGGAACTACAGTACAACGGCCCAAACGTAAGCCAGCCGCCGAATCCCATTCTCACCGTCCGATTTGTATCCAACACCCCACAGGAAAACCCCACGCCTCTAGACGCGCGCCCCCGTTCAGTTCGTTCTGCTTCTCTCACCAACGCCTACCCGCCGCCCGCCGCAGCCTGCAGCCGGCAGCCGCCTCCGCCCGGCGCGACAGCAACGCGGCCTCCGTCCACCGCCCCAGGTGAGCGCACCACCGCCCCATCCCCCTCGCCACCGCGTCCACAGCAGCCGTCCCTTCCATCCTCCCGTTCTCCGCCTAGCCATTTCTCCGAACACCTTCCGTGCGTTTGCTGCGAGACAGCGAGAGCGTCCAACCCGTTGTGCTTTTGTTGCAGGTGCTTTTCGTCGGACAAAGGGGGGCCGAGAAATGCCGCTCGGTGTACGGTTGAAGTGGCGGGAGACGAGCACGGCGAGCCAGCTGAGCGCCAAGAGGGACATGAGCGGCGGCGGGACCGGGATGGCCGGCGGGAAGATGAGGAACAGAAAGGAGGACGCCAGAGGGAACGGAGGGGGCAGGTTCGGTGGCCGGGGCAATGGGGAGGAGAGAGAAGAGCGCGGTGGGCGTGGGCGCGGCGGAGGGGGTGCAGAGCAGAAGAGGTGGCGGAGCGATGCGGGATCTCAAGGGGACGCCAGGTGGGGTTCGTCTGGGTTTGACAGCAGGAAGAGGAAGGGTGATCATGGCTCGGGGTACGGCGATTACAATGATGCGTCGTCATTTTCTAAACCAAGGATGGACAGAAAGAACCCTTCCAACGTAACCCGTGGGAAGTTTTCTTCTCGAGGAGGCGACGGATTTAAGCCCCGGAGATCGGAAGAGGGTGAATCTCGGCCGATGAGAAGGAGTAGCAGCAATGGTTCTGGTATGGGCAGAGGGGGTGGCGATAGGTCCAAGCCTCGAAGTGTGGAAGATGATGGCTTTCGTTCAGAGAGAAGGGGTAGCAGCACAGGTTCTGGTATGGGCAGAGGGGAAGGTGATAGGTTCAAGCCTCGAAGTACGGGAGATGATGGCTTTCGTTCAATGAGAAGGGATAGCAGCAAGGTTTCTGGTGGAAGTAAAGGGGACAAGGGTCGATCAATGGTCTGTATGAATTCACAGGCCTCCAAGTGGAAGAAATTTGACAAAGACATCAGAGTCGATCGTCGGAATGGTGGCGCCACAAATGCCGATTTGGATGAGCATGATGCGGGAAGCAGGAAGTCTGATGATTCACGCCAGAATACTGAAGAGAAGCCCCGTGCTCGTCCTACTCGAGTGCTGGACAAGACTGGGAAGAAGCTCAGGGTCTATAAGAAGGATTCAGTTTCTGACTCTGAGGAGATTGCTCCTCCTAAGAAGAGAAAGCGAATGAAACTAGATCCTTATGACACATCAAACAAACGAATTGAGGACGCAACTCCCAAACAAGATGGTACAAATGCTATCTTACCATCTTTTAAGTGCTTCAGAGGATTAATTTGTGCATATATGTGTACATCATGTTTCATGTGCACGACTCCTCAAACCCTGTGGTGGTGAAAAATGCATACACGCTGGAACCACTTACAAGTTCTGGTTTTATCCAGTCTGTGCATGTTTTGTTATGTAATATTGTTGATTCAACCACGCTCTTCTTTCAACTGATAACCTCTCAGAATTGCTACATGTTTTAATTGTTTCCTTGGTAATATGAAAACTTTCCTGAACTTGGTGCATTCACCCACTTATGATGTCCTTACTTATTTGAAACTCTTGGTCTTATGAGGAAAGTGTCTAATTATCAATCTTATGCTTCTGTTTTAATATATCCATTCTCTTTCTTTTTTAGTTTGCATATCCGAGAAGATTCCAGAAAAGAGCACACCTGAACCTGAAGAGACTGAAATGTCTATAAATGCTAAATTTCGTGACGTACAGCCAAGTTCTTCAATCCTTTCATATGTTGAAGATAATGTATACGCGATTACCTCCTCATACCTCTCTTTGACTCTTTCTCTCTAAGAATGCATGTATAACATCATTTTACTGTTCTTTGCAGCTACTTGGTCGTAGGCGTCTAATTGACATAAAAAATGCTGGCTACAATACCAAGCTTTCTGCTCCTCTGGATAATGTCCCCTTCTCAACCAGAATTGAACGTGACCGGATAGAAGACAGTGTAAGAAAGATAACATATAATCAGTACAGAAATTTGTATGTTTCACTTGTTTTGGTCAGTTATTTTTGGCTACTATACGATTTTAGGTTCTATATTGTATATGTTGATTTACATTCCAATGTTAATTATTGTTGCTCACGAGAAACTATCAACAGGTGTTCAGAAATAAGTTGGACTTTTTTGCCGCTGCAAAGATCCCATCATCTTTCCCTCCTCCTACAATTCCAGAGATAGCATTTGCAGGTAAACATCCTAGGAAGGAATACATGATATTAGTTCCATCTCCCCTTTCTTATTTTATAATGTTTTGCAAATAGTGGAGCAAATATTTGCATTGAGAATGTATGTTTTGTTGGTTCAGTGGCATTATCACACTGAGACATTGATGATGAGTTGCACATTGACCTTTTGTAGTCAACGAGCCAATCCTCTACTTTGTTCTATGTTTCAACTTTCAGCCATCTTATGTTCTGCTCAGCTCATCTCTCTATCATGGAACTTTTGAATGTTTGGTTGTCTATTATCCACTGAACTACTGGTGAAAGAGAAACTTCACATCTAGTAGAAAGCTCATTTTACTATGACAAACTTCAAACTGTATCCTCGTGCTTTAGTAAAGTACATGATGCAAATAACAGACACAGGAGTTTTTGTGTCATATTATGACATTTAGTACTGCCACTTCTGTTTACTCCTCTCTTTTTTCATGTCAGTTCAACTTCTAGGCATCTAACTGCATTTGAAACTTTGGATAGGAAATATATCATTTTGCATTTATTCTTTAGATATTTTATGTCCTTTTTGGGGTAAAAAAAAACAATGCTTTTTTGGAGTCTGTAAACTCTTTACTGAATCAAATATAGCGTTGAACCTATCTGTAAATCCCTGTTCCTTGAAGTGTTTCATATCTTCCTTGACAACTTTGTTTTCTTACTTTACTGTAATTCAAGGTGTATCAAATGTTGGGAAATCCTCACTACTCAACGCACTTACAAGACAGTGGGGTATTGTGCGAACATCAGATAAGCCAGGACTTACTCAAGTAAGTTGAATATACAATTAAAGCTTTCATATCTTCATCTACTTACTTATCAGTGTTCAAACAGTTAATTTGTTTATATGTATAACATATTACTTCTGAATCACAGAGTATAAATTTCTTCAAGCTTGCATCAAAGTTATGCCTTGTTGATTTGCCTGGATATGGTTTTGCTTATGCAAAGGATGAAGTTAAAGAGTCTTGGCAGGAGCTTGTAAGTATCTAATCTGAATTAGCCTTCTCATGAATCATGTTGCCCTGCATGAACTTGGGGTTGAATAGAACCATTGGTTCTGTCTGTCAAAGAAATCTCTTGTTTTATTTTTGCCTATTGGTTATTGTTATTCTTAGTTCTTACAAGCACTCTGAAATTTGTAGGTGAAGGAGTATGTTTCAAACAGGGTTGGCCTAGATAGAGTGTGCCTTCTTGTGCACACTAAACGTGGAATGAAACCATTGGACTACGAGCTTATAGATCTAATGGAAAGGTTTGTTTAAATCCGTACAGAAGCAGTGTCCATATGATCATATCTACTTTCCTTTTCTTTCTAATTTAGTAATATTAATATGTTTTGCACCTTTGTGACCTTAATTGAAGCGCATCACTGCTGGTGCGAAGTTAAAAAAAATCAAAGCAATCAAATTCAACAAATAGATTAACACATTTTTGCTTCGAAAGTCATCATTTGGCCAAAACATTTGCTTAGATTTTGGGTGATATACATAGTGGTGTTATGTTTGATTCTGTGAATGGCGTATCTAAATACGTTGTTGCAGATACAAGACACCGTACCAGATTGTATTAACCAAGACAGATTTGGTTTTCCCTATAGACGTCGCTCGCCGTGCCATGGAAATCCAAGAGGTTCGCTCCCTCCCTATCCCTAGACCCTCCCTTGTCCCATCCGCATTGCACGATTTATTGCCTAACCGAAACCGTTAATTTCCTCAACCACAGAGCCTGAAGAAGAACAAGTCGGTCGTAAAGCCCGTGGTGAGCTCCTGAATCATCTGATCATCTCCAATCTGGCATACCTACTCCTGAACCATGTCATTCTGATACCATGGTATATGTCTTGTAGATGATGGTGAGCTCCAAGACGGGAGCCGGCATACGCAACCTGAGAGGCGTGCTTGGGAAGCTAGCTCGCTTCATCAAACCGTAGGGAGGCCATGACCTAGCCTGGCGCGCGTGATTCAGGGGAAAGCGCTTTGGCTTTTAGGCCTCGAGGTCCTTCCTTGTTAGGATAAGATACGATGCCATGTTGTATTGGATTATTGAACCATGTTCCTGTCGGAAGGAGGAGATTCTATCATTTAGAGGCTACTAGAAGGATACTGTGCGGTTCACTGTGCCGTTTTTTTTTTTGCAAAGTGTATTGGCCCTGTATTAGCAGCCATCATGTCTTAATAAACTTACTACAGCACTGGTTGAGGGCAGTGAATTTAAGTATGGATGTGGTACAGAACCAACAGCTTCATAAGGAAAGCAACAAAATACAATACATCATGTCATCTCAGAATCTCCCTTGAAGGCTAGATACAGCTGTGACATGTTAACACCTCCTCAAGGAACAGATGGTGCATTTTTATGTCGATACTCGAGATGCATTGAGGGCTGTTCCTCTGACGCGGTATGCAAATCAATTTCCTGGTGGGTGGGCTCTCATTTGTCTGCTCTCCTCTTTTCTTCTTCCTCCCTTAAGGGCTAGTTTGGTGGCAAGGTAAACAAAACCAGGGCAGCAAACGCCGGCTGGGGGATTTTCAGGGCCAGATGAGATCCCCTTCCACCACAGGGGATATTTGCCTAATCTGTATTCTATCATTTCATGGCTGGAGGATGGGGAGCAACGCTCCAGGTCGCGACATGGAGGTCGACCGCGTGAGAGAAGCAGAAGTGTGGATTTTCCCCGACCCCTCGATCCAGGTACTCTTCTCCCAGGGAAACGCCATGGATCGGGCCAAAAAGTCCCCAGCGATGAGAGACCAAATAACGAGCTAGTTTGCCGCGTGGGCATGAGCCCTGGATTTTGACGGGGACCCCCCGGTATCCCCCGGTAACCAAACGAGGCCTAAGAGTCGCCACCGTTCTCCCGGCTCCTCTCGACCTTGCAGGATAGAGTAGGGATGGTGGCCATTGGGAGGGGAAATAGACTTAGGACCCTCTTAACCGGCGGATGTTTGCTTGGAGGGGTGGCATTTCAAAACAAAAAAATGTTGGCAGTTCTTTTTTTGATGAATTTCTCCTCCTTTATTCATTCATAAGTAAAGTAGCAAACATCCAACGATAACTTCTCCTCCTTGGAGGGGGTGCCAAAAAAATGTTGGCAGTTTTAGTTCTGAGGGGATGGCAACTTCAGAACAACATTTTCTTCAGAAGAATGCATTTTTCATTTGTCCCACCAGATAACTTTACCGAAGACTTGGTCCTCATATAATCTATCTAGGTATGAAGACGAAATTGTGTCAGGAAGCGGGTATTTCTGTCGGTTCACCCAACGATAAATCAAAATCCAACTAAAGAACTATGACAATTAAACCCGAATGAACAGAATGTCGTATTGAATCATACCAGCCTATACTATTCATTACTCATTCTTGTAGCGCACCTCACACATCAAATTATCTACCTTGAAATTTTTTTCTGACCGGGTGCAGATGAGCCCGGCCTCAGAATTGGATATTCGATTCTTGTACTTGTTTTCTAGTAACTTACAGAAAGAGACTGATAAGATTTCTCCTCCCATTTGGAAGCATACCATTCTTATAACAACCCTTACTGTCTCTGTACCTAGCACTGGCATGAACAATCGAAAAACTAGAGGCGTTTGGGACTGCATCCCAACTCTCGTCTCTCCTACCTCCTGCGGAGAGAACTGCCATCCAAGCTGTGGCGGTTTACCCCCGCATCTGGGCTTCACAGAGCCCAATAGACGATGGTTCTGTATACCCTTGTCGAATATGAATTTATAAAGCAATTCAAGTCACTTTTACTGGGTTTTGTACACTAGACTACATAAAAAGCCAAACGACTATAAGCACGGCATCTTCGAACTCACAGACTCTTCATGGATCAATAAAGGAGAACGAACAGATCATGCACGAAAGCAAACCACAAGGGACCATCGACAAACAAACCAAAAGGTTCTCCTCTCGTTATAGATAGCAGCGAAATTGTCAAAACATAAAGATCTGATCACAAATTGTGCTTGACCAACCAACTCTCAGTACAACCGATTGCAGCAAAAACTATAATAGTTCAATATCCAGAGACGAGTAAAACTAGGGCCAGCACCATATCACGGAAGCATTCCCAAACTAGATCAATGCACGGGGAGCAGGGGCGCCAGGAACAGCACCAGCGCCAGCAGGCGCACCACCAGGTCCACCAGGGCCTCCAGCACGTGGTGGGCCACCTTGTCCTGGCCTTGGGCCGTCATCCTGCAGGGCAAGTTACCAAAGGAGAGAGAACATCAGTGAATATTGCTTTACACAACTGATTAAACAAGCAGGCGATCAAGAAGAATGATGGAGAACACTGATCAAAGGTGGTATCATAAAACACTAACATAAGAAACATCGGTGGTCATTAAATATCACATCCACTAATGATCAGCTAGAAACAGAACGTCTTAGCAGACAAAGTGAAGGAAATGGTTATATAAATGTCCCATCCGTTAATGATCAGCTAAAAATAGAAGATTTTAGCAGACAAAGTGAAGAGGATGGTTATCAGATGTAAGGGACTGCTTCATCCCATAGGCAATTGTTATTGCAAATGGGGCAGACAAGATGTCCCACAATCTGATGAATTCTAGAGAATAATAATCAAGTAGCTAAAACTAAAGTAAAAAGAATGTGAATTGCCTTCACATTACCAACCAATCAAAATGGAATGCATGCATTTCAGAAATGAGTGCACTGCATAGGTCATGACTGAATTAGGGCTCAGTCATCACAGGTAAGTCTGCAATGCAGCGAAGATATGTCTATTTATGCTTCCGTTGACGCATCCATTGTGACATATACACAGAGAATGCAACGCCAAAAGCAACACTAAGACAATGATAAAAAATTGTTTCAAATGAGTGCAATGAGGAAGTTATGACAGAATTAGAGATCAGTCATCACACATAAAACCTGCAATGCAGCAAGACATGTTTATTTATGCTTCCGTTGACGCATCCATTGTGACATGTACACAGAGAATGCAACGCCAAAAGCAACAATAGGACAGCAATGAACTAAAAATGGGGCACTACTCATCATGAACTTCAAACTTCTAGCAGTTAAAAGTTACAGAACAGCATACAAGAAAACCTTAAAACTTATTTGCAAGTTAAGGAACATATATGGTTGCTAAAATCATACCCTGCGCCTGAAACGCTGCGGGGGCTCACGGTTCCTCCTGTTCTCACGGGAACGGACACGGACAATGTGGGCATGGATGGCACAAGACACACAGTGGTGCACCTTGGCGTACAGCTTGGGAAGAACATATCCTGGACAAAAAAGCATAGAAATGTGGAGTTTTCAGTATGCAGTTCCCAGTGATAAATAAAAACTGTCATGTACAAGTGTAGAAATTAACAAGATGTTGTACCATCATGCACACAAGCCTCCTGCACATCTCTCACAGCAGCCTGCTCGACGATGTTCCTCACCAAGAAACGCTTGATAGCCTTGTCCTGTACAGAATAAGAACAGGCTTGTGAGATAATATATCATCTACTATTATATATACCAGAAACTTTGTGTATCAAGCATATTCCACACACAAAACTTTACTAGTACCACCTGTGGGCTACAGAAGAATTCAGACAAAAATCCTGAGCCTACTCAGAGATGTATACACAGAACTGTTCGGGCGAGCTAAAAGTACATCTGGACGGCAACATCACACATCGAACATACCATCAACAGCAAGACGCTACAGCATATACAGATCGTGACATGGAAACAACCCTGGTGCAAATCTAACTACACCGATCCTTTCACAACTAAAACGACCCGATCTATCCACTGCAAAACAGCCTCTGGCGCAGGAAATAGATGTAAATGGATGTGGTTTTACCTTGGGGCAGCACTTGGCGCAGTTGGAGCAGCGGATGTACTTGACGTGGCCGCGGCCATGCTTGTTGCGCCCGCCGTTCCTCCGCTTGAACGTCTGCGAAACACGACAGGGAAAGGTGAGATGGGGGCCGGCGGGGAGCGAGATTCGGTGAAGGAGATCCGAGGACGGCGGCGCTTACCATGGTCGCTTCGCGCCGCTAGGCAGGGGTGGAGGCGAACGGGGGAGGGGAGGAGGGAGGCGAGGTTCTAGGGTTGCGGCGGCTGCGTGGGAAGGGTTGAGGGAATGGAGCAAGCTTTAAGTAGGGCGAACGCTGGGCTTTGTGGACCGAGAAGCGGCTCTGGGGTAGTCATGGGCCTGAATGTCGTCTCGCTTTTGGAGCCCAGGTTGGGCCGGCATCTGAATCTTCTTGTTCCCGTGACCTGACCGGTTATCACTGGCCCATGGTCTTTTGTTTCTCTATAACTACGCTTCCAGAGCGTATATATAGGACCTAATACGTATTTTGAGGTTGTGTTTGACCATTGGTAAAGGAATTAATATATAAGATGTATTTTCTCAAAAAATATAAGATGTATATACCATGCAAAAAAATGTAAGATGTATGATATAAAATTAATATCATTAGAAACTCCCTTCTCATGAATTTGATGGTATGCTTTGTGTAACATGCATGTCATATATTGTATTATTACTCTAACATGTGGTCAAAGGTAACCTCAAAAATCGTATTAGGCCTTGTATATGGACAGAGGGAGTATGTCAATTAAAAAAATACGCTTCTAGAGTGTCTTTGTTGGAGTCACACTGCCTGGGCACCTATATTTCATTCCCCCAAAAAAATTAAATCACATAAAAAATAGGAGCTTCCATAAACAGCCCCTTCCTACCGAAAAAAGTAAAGAGTTTTTGTTTTCGGATACAACCCCTCACAATACACAATTTTCTGGCGGGATGAAACCTCCCAACCAAATTGCCAATGCCCGTCATCGGTATCCCTCCAACTAAGTTGTTTCTGCTAGGCTCATTCCCACCCTTCGCTCTTGCTCGCCGCCGAAGAAGAACACTCTGAGGTTGTTGTGACGGTCACCTCCCACCATAGAGCAATGTTTGTGGACATCATTGGACACTATGCGGCCTCTATGGCTCCTTCACATCACGACTGGGAGCACCGCGTGAGGCTACCAATCAATTTGCGACACCTTGGTGCCTCCCTCTGGCCATCACATGCTCGACACCACTTCCCGTCGACACCATGCAATGTCTAGGCCTCCTTCACACCCTTGCAGCCTCCCGTGTCATGGTCGAGAACATCAGTGAGGCTACCAGTCACCTTTCGACACCTCGATGCCTCCTTCTATGCATCACATGTTTGACGTCACTTCTCATCGGCTCCATGCAATGTTTGTGGTGACACACGCATCATGTTTGACAAAAAACGTCATAAGCTAAGTTTTTTTCCATGTGAGTTTCTATCTGAAGATTTCATCCATTTGAGAACGAGAGAGAAGATGATGAATTCAAGATGATGTCAATGTTGATCATTCAGATGGAAGGGGGGAAAGTAGGCATGATTCTTAGTCGGGTCATGTGCACATTCATCACAATAGGGTGGGAAGGCCAAACCGATGAGCACTTGCTTTGTGTACCTGATGGTCTATGAGAGACGTTTTTAGGCGACTTCTTACAATCTTGGGGGAGCTCTTTCAGTGGATTGTAAGTATCGTCAAAGGCCATGATGATTACTTCAAGAAAAAGAGTGATGCATATGCATTCATTGAAAGTGCAATCATGCCCTTAATCATATTTTGATGCTGGTGACAATATACACGTAGGGGGTGATACGTCTCCAACGTNNCTATATTTTTTGATTGTTTCATGATGATATATTATCATTCTAGG
>CBMN010762907.1:0-12218 GCA_000582825.1 Hordeum pubiflorum
GCCCCCTCCCGCCTTGACCCCGCCCACGTTCTGATCCAGACGCTATTGCGGCACCAGCCATTTTCCACGACCGCTCGAGTGGGTTGGAGTTTGGTTTTGCCGCGGATGTGCGGCCCATGGTAACAATTAGGGCGAGATATTTAATGGGTTTGCTATGATCTGCATTGATATTTTGATGATTAAGTGTTGTCAAGTTATGTATAGAGTCACTCAATTCGGTGATTGGAAGCTTGCCCTCGATTAGGATTCTGAATACGAAGAAGTTGTGTTTATGTATTTATTTGTCTGGATGATCATGTTTATTTGCCCAAATGAAGTAAATCAATTGCTTCGCACATCTAAGCGGATATTGTGTTTATTGGCATATAGCAAAAAAAGAAGTGCATACACGAAGTTACATGAGCAGGTTTCCATCGTCAAGATGAGGGCATTGGCATATGAACACACTGTTCTGAACATTCTGATGCTCACAAGCTCAAATTTATTGCATGTACCAGGAGGGAAGGAACACCTTGTGTGGAGTTACTGTAGGACATACATTTTTGGATCGCTCAATACCGGACTCTGGTATAATTCCTGGTAAACTCTTGAAATCTTTAATTGTGAGTATCGTTGATCTTCTACACTCTTGTTTTCCTCGGTTGTGTCCGCCGAGGAGTTTAGTCGGTCAATTTGCTTGCTTACATGTCTTCACGTAGCAATATCAATGTCGTTGGTATTACTCCCTCCGTTCCTTTTCACTTTGAATATAAAATTTGGTCAAAGTTAAGCTAAACAAAGATTGACCAAATTTATATCAAAAAATATTGATTTCATATTGTGAATATTGATATATTTTTCTATAAAGTTAGTCAAAATTTATAAAGTTTGACTTTGACCAAATTTTATATGCAAACTAAAGAAAAATGGAGGAAGTACAATTTTATACTATTACAAAATGAGCTAGGAGGGAATACAAGCGTGAAAACTTGCAAACCAATAAAAAACATTTTTTTAGCATTTATCTAGCTTTTGCCAGCGATCGCATAACGTCTAAGACATGTTTTTGTCAGCTCCATCTCCTTGTATGACTTGAGATATAATATATGTGCCCGGCGCTTCACCCAGCTAACGCGTATACTTGTAGAGATTATTGCTGTTTGTGCCATATGCTGGTGGATGACCATGAGGTGTTCAAGCAAGTGAGCGACATGTACGCCATGGCGGCACAACCCTGCTCCGAGGAGAATATGACCGATGCCCTAAAGGTAACATCACATCATTCACCAAGTGAAACAAACTTGTTAAATGCCTCAATGGCATATTGCATACCCTTTTCACAATACATAGCCATAACTATAAATAGATTTAAGATAAATTGTTCTTGTACAAACAAAGGGGCGGCTATTTCAATTAACTTTGAAGACGAACCTCCTCTCCTTCTACGCGTTCAAGAAAATTATGATAGCACAGAGCACTCCAAAAACTTGATATCAACCACGATCAGATTGTCGCGTATATTTGATGCATATAATTTTCCATTTCAGTTGGTACATAAAAGCTTGGGCCTTCTCCCTTTTGGGTTCTCATCATTATTATCTTGCACAATTTTATGATACTGTTTTATCTTGCTAAGCTATTTTGTACTACTATGCTTCTCATACAGACATGCGGTGAAATAAATTATATTTCGTGCCACCGAATTGGATAAATATATCGTTTTCAATTATTGACTCAAACATATGGAAGGAGTTCAAGATTTTCTTTTTCTTGACTAATTAGTACATATACGTTTGCAAGCGTTAGGCTTTTTACTGTAAGAAGTAGATACAAAGGAATATTTATGGGCAGTTCAATGTCTTTTGACTGTAACACTAAACTATATAACATACATGAGGGTACTATATATATATATCTTTGTTTAAACAAATGCATGCATTATGCGTGTATGATGTAGTAACAAAAGGAGAAACTATTTGAATGCAGTTTCGGTTGGGTTGATTCTTGATAGTATCACGTGAATATGTCATCCATGCATACATGAGGGTTTTCCCGTTGCAACGCACGGACACTCGTCTGGTTATTTTCAACGAGGAGTCTCCAAAAAATGTCTGCTAGAGAAGATCAGGAGCTAGACAAACAGCCCAACTTGCTGAAGCCCATAAACTTCTTCACGTTTGTACCCACGAGCCCAAACACAAAAGGGCTCAGCCCATTTGCACACCGCATCTGTTACCCTTTTTCACTCCAGCCGCAGCCTAGATACTCCCTCTGCGCCTTGGCACTTCGCACCGAGCGGGAGGCAGACAGGAACAGTCCAGACTCCAGAGAGCGCTCCGCCCTACACAGAGCGAGAGTGCGAGGGCGGAGCAGTCGCCGGCGGCGGCCAGCAGCGGCGCGGAGATGAAGGAAAGAGGCGGGTCGAGGGCGGCGGTGGACGAGCGGTACGCGCAATGGAAGTCGCTCATCCCCGTCCTCTACGACTGGTTCGCGAACCACAACCTCGTCTGGCCGTCCCTCTCCTGCCGGTAATCCTCGTTTCCTGCGGCCTCCTCTGCTGCTTCCCCTCTCCATTCCCGCCGTCCCGTGGTCGCAGGCGTTGTGCTCGCGTAGATTCATGTGGGGTTAGGGTTTTGACGTCACGGACGTATCTAGGGTTTTGCTCCGTGGCTTTGCAGCCTGTGCATGCGGTATCTCCAGATCTGTGGCGTGGTTAGTGCCTGGGCTGGTATGGTGAGTAGGGTGGAAACTTTGGGTTGAGTTATTGCCCTAGGGTCCTAGGGTTTTGGGTTCCGAGTTTTTTGTGGCATGCGACTATTTGAGATGGGGGTTTGGTGTTTGTGTTCATGTAATGCTTGCCTTAATGAACTGTTTCGATGTGGTGGCTCCTGCCAGTGTCAACCATTTTATCTTTTAGATATGATTGCTTGCCATCTATAGAGTGAGCACGATTTGATGATATTGCTTTGTGAGCATCGGCTCTGTGGTGCATTCTTACCCACCACCTGGTACTTTGAAGCTAATAATATCTCAGATCGGTGGCATCCTGTTTGGAAGCATGCTGGTTCGGTTTTGCAGCAGTTTTGACCTTCAATTGTGTTGCTGCAACTAATTTATCTGCTGATCTGTTGGTTTGATTGGGAACAGGTGGGGTCCTCAGTTTGAGCAGGCTACCTATAAGAATCGTCAGCGCCTTTACCTATCAGAGCAGGTGACCTTCAAAAGTCCTCAGTTTGAGTGCTTCCACAAACAGATTTAGCATCTGCGACTGATTATTAAGTTTTGTTACATAATTAGTATTTATATTTCTTATTCAGATCTAACTATAGTATTATTTTTTATCCCGAGATCGTTCCAGACAGATGGGAGTGTCCCTAATACCCTGGTCATTGCAAACTGCGAAGTTGTCAAGCCACGGGTTGCAGCTGCGGAACACATATCACAGGTTATTCAGTGTTAATTGGCTTTCCATTACACTTTCAGTTTGTTAGTGCAGAATAACGTGATTTCCCAGATGCATGAACATATATAGATCTGACCTCTTAGGTCTTGCATGCAGTTCTTAGTTAACCGTCTCTGCGAGTTTCTTATGCCTCTGCATAATGGTATAATTACGGTGGTTCCTTGGATTTTTTATGTAATGCTCGAGAGGTCCTAAACTAGGAATTTTTCATACTGGTCATTAATTGGTTCAGAATAGAGCTGACCAGACGTCTCTTTTGTACTGCAGTTCAATGAGGAAGCACGATCACCTTTTGTAAAGAAATACAAGACTATCATTCACCCCGGAGAGGTAATAATTTGTCCTGTAAACTTCCTAAGTTGCAAATATATAGTATTTAAGTTATCTTCTTTACATGTTGCTTAGTCTGCTTTTAAATTTTCTGTATCTTGATTATTCTCTTTCTCTTAATTTGCACTGGATACTTCATTTTTGAAACTTATTGTTATATGATCTGTGTCTTTCTGTCTCCTAAGCTTGTCTTTGCGTTCTTGTGTTTTAGCTTGCATGCCTAGCAGTTTACTTTTCACGCCGCTTTGATTTATGAGTTGAAGTCAGTAGTTGATGCATGCTGGCTTCTTTGATTGTTTATTGTGTATCCAGGTTAACCGAATCAGGGAGCTTCCACAGAACTGTAGGATCATCGCGACTCATACGGACAGTCCAGATGTATGTCGGGGCCTTTATACTGTTCTTAGTTCTTTTGAAAGAGTCAATAATCTCTAAGCATTCCGGTGGTGTGTTATGAATTAGCTTTCTATACGTTCGCAAACAGGTGCTTATTTGGGATGTTGAGGCCCAGCCAAATAGACATGCTGTCCTAGGAGCCACTGATTCTCGCCCCGATTTGGTATGTTCTCTTATTTTTAATTCTTAATTTCGTGTCATTTTGAGATGTTGAAAGTTGCATTTCTGCATGATGAACTGGAAAAATCATATAGGACGTGAACGACATGGATAGTGATAATATCCCTAATATCCCTGATTTGGTATGTTTTCTTATTTTCTTTTCTTAACTTGTGTGACTTGGGTGGATTCTCCAAAGATCCTAGTAGGATCTCGACAGCATGTTTATACACAACTTGCTTTACTAGAATGGATACAAAGTTTTTGGATGTACCATATATGTACAAATATCAGACCTTAATGGTGAAAACTCCATGGAACAAGTGTGGAAGTTCTAAAAAATAATCTTATGTATATACCATGTGTATGTTCTGTAGGCGTGTAAATTCATGTTTAAACATAATTGCATTTGGAGTTTCAGTTTTGACGAAAAATAAGTTTAGCATGGATAGGGATTTTTACCATTCCATTTTTCTTCTCTCTTCTCTCTTTTTCAGAACTTCTGCTGATTGAATTTGATATTCAAATTTTACATATTTATAGAACATCAGCTCCTCAGTAACTATTTTTCTTTTGAGAAATTTTTGACTTTTAAACACGTCTTCCATGGAGTTTCCACCACAGAAGTGGTTTCTGTCGGATATTTGTCCTTCATACATAGTGCTTACTGGCATTGACTGTTTGCCAGATTTTAAGAGGACATCAGGAAAATGCGGAGTTTGCCCTTGCCATGTGTCCAGCAGAACCATATGTGCTCTCAGGAGGTTAGCATAATTCTTTCTTGTGATATGCTTGTATCTTCTGACCCTTTATGATTTGCTCAAATATCAAGGCGCAGTTTGTGGTTGCTGATTTTTTTTTTATAATATGCTGTGGAAAAATAGCCACAATGGCTGGAACAAGTTGATTATTAACCAAACGGTAAAATAGGCAAAAGCTTTTTAGGAAAGTGGGGTCATCATAATCCACTGCAATGTCAGACGCAGCCTAAATATGTCTCTTCCTAATTTTGTCCACTAAAAATTAAATGTCTCTTGTTGCCTTAGCGTTCCCTCCCTCCCTCTACATACCCTTCCTTATATGTTCCTAACAAATAACAACCCAAGTGGAAATGTTCTGACTTGATACCACAGTTTATGTTCGTATAGCTTTTCTTTGTAATACATGATTGTGTTACTTGTGTCCATGAACCTCATAATGGAACTTCTGATTCCATTGGAGCACGTGTGAGTCAAGATAGGTCCCCTCCTCATTTTGCTGGCAAAGGGAGATGGCATTACAGCCTTAACACATAAGCAGAAATAAAAATAAAAACCCGTAGAATCAATCACCATATCCGCCAATGTAATAACCGGAGCATCTATTTGCTAGCTTGTCTGATAGACCTTACTTGGATCACCTTTAAAATAATAGGGACCTAAAAGGTTAGATGTTCTTGTCAACTTCAGTGGACCCAGTGGAGTAAGGGATGCGCCAGTTCCTTGTATTTTATTTGAGTGATCTGATATGATAACTTTAGCTTTGGTTCACATGCAAAATTTAAATAGGAAAGGACAAGTCTGTGGTCTGGTGGAGCATCCAGGATCACATATCTGGACTTGGAGACTCCTCAAAAAGTGAGACTTCCCCAGGGGCATCAGGCAGCAAGCATAGCAAAACTGCAAATGAAAAGGATAGTCCTAAAGTTGATCCCCGAGGTGTATTCCACGGGCATGATAGCACTGTTGAAGATGTCCAGTTCTGCCCTTCGAGGTAAATATGCTACACTAACTTTCTTGTTTTCCTTTAAGACAAATGGTTATTTTTTAATTGATTAACATGGTTTCCAATTGTACACGAGTAAGAGCTGTCACTGTGAACCGCTGGTCTGCTGTTTATCTATACATTTGATCTTTATGGTTCTCCTCTTCTTTTTTGAATAGTGCACAGGAGTTCTGCAGCGTGGGTGATGATGCTTGTCTTATTCTTTGGGATGCCCGGACTGGTACTAGCCCTGCTGTTAAGGTGACACTCTTCTCCATATGTGGATTGGCATTGTTTTTGTGCAAGAAGTTGTCTATCAAGAGTTGATGCTTACTAAGGAAAGGAGATGATTGGTTATTGTCAATGATGAGTCACATTTATTGTTTCATTGAAATAGTCGATTTCCTTGTCCAAACCACCACCACCGTCTAGCCTTAACATAGAAGCAAGAGTCCTGCTCGCTCTTGGGTGGCGAGGGAACTAAACATGCCGCCTTGACCACCAGCAAGGCGAGGCAAGTGTGGGCAGAGAACTGAACATGCTCTTAGTCACATCAGCTTGATATATTTTCTGGGTATTATGGTTCTTTTGTTGTTTCATTCTGCTTCTTTTAATGCACTTACCATGTTGTTTAAATTGGCCAACTTACATTATATCCGGTTGAATGAGTTATGAACTTGTGATTATAGAGCAGATTTAGTAGTACTGCGATTAACAGTAATCTTTCTTTGTGTAAAGAGGCTGAAGTATCTTTTTAGTATAATGTACTTCTTTCTTCTAAATGAACTTATCATCTTAATTTTGAAACTGCATTCTTTCTGATGTCCAGGTTGAGAAAGCTCATGGTGGAGATGTTCATTGTGTCGATTGGAATCTTCATGATGTTAACTACATCTTAACTGGGTATGTTGACATGAATGCCTTCTTAGTTCTGAATAATCTGTGATGAGATTTTTAGTTAGTTCAGATGTATTTGATATTGGAATTTCATCTATGTTTGTCAATTGTTTAGACATATGATCAAGGTGGTTTCTTTTCATATTTAGTTTGGAATCTCCATGATGTTAACTACTAAAGTAGTGATCTAAACGCTCNNATATTTCTTTACGGAGGGAGTACGTCTTAACGGAACATGAATTACCTTCCTAGTTCTGTATAATCTCTCATGAGATATTTAGTTAGTTCAGATGTACTATTTGACATTGTGCTTTCATCTATGTTTGTCAATTGCTTACACATTTAATTATGGTGGTTTCTTCTCATATTTAGTTCTGCTGATAACTCTGTCCGTATGTGGGATCGGCGAAATCTGGGTCCTGGAGGTGCTGGTTCTCCAATTCACAAATTTGAGGGCCATAAAGCTGCTGTCCTTTGTGTTCAGGCATGTACAGAGAATCTTCTGGTCACCTACATGTTCTTTTCATGTGGATGTAGACATGTGGTTACTGTCCATGGTTTTGCAGTAGCTTTTGTCAATAATTCATACCTTGTGCTTTTCAGTGGTCTCCTGACAAAGCATCTGTTTTCGGAAGCTCTGCGGAAGATGGTTTCTTAAATGTGTGGGACCATGAGAAGGTATATGGTTATACCGTTGGCGATGGGAGTTCATTCAACAGTACTTGTTCTCTTTCATGTAGTTCTGTAATATTCTTGAGACTTATAAAAGTTCTCGTGGTGTAGGTTGGAAAGAAGAAAAATCCCAATTCACCTGGCGGGCTTTTCTTTCAACATGCAGGTCATAGGTACATTGTCTTTCTACATATCTTGCTTTTTCATGTGGTATATGAAACTCAAAACCCGGCTTCTGTTCTTGAATGGTCATACCATGTTCATTGGCATTTTCTCCGCGACATTGCTAGCTCAATTGAAGAAATGCCTTTCTTGTAGGATAGGTTGGGCTTGTGCCTTTCTTTGTGTATCAGTAGCTAGTTTACTTAATCTTATCTTTACAATAGACTTCTGGAATTGTTACATAATATAATCTATTGTTTCCCTTGTTCACTTCGCTAGGGACAAGATCGTAGATTTCCACTGGAATTCATCAGACCCTTGGACCATTGTGAGTGTATCTGATGATGGTGAGAGCACTGGTGGAGGTGGAACTTTGCAGGTACTTCTCTTACAATTGTGCAATCATGGTGTAAACCACACTACTAAAAAGTACTGCACTTCTACGGTATATGCTAGAGTTTTTTGTGCTTATAATTGGAAATACATTACACAGTTGGGATATATGATTCCCATCTAAAAATAGCTTAAATATGTATATGATTAATCGGCACTGTTATCATCAGGGCCTGTTGAAATGAACAGTTTCGAACCATGTGCGGCATTAAGTCTCCTTCTGACCCTATCTTAAGAGTACCCCGTCCGGAATCACTTGTTTGTAGAAATAGATGTATCTAGATGTTTTTAGTTCTAGATACGTCCATTTCCATCCATTTCCCCGACAAGTAATTCGAGACGCATGCAGTAGTATATTAATAACATACTCTTAAGATAGCTCTAGGTATTGTAGTCATCTGTTCATTTGAAACATTGGTTACATTGTTGCTGGGACGGAGGGAGTATATTACCTCCGTTCCAAAACATATGACGTTTTGGTAGGCTAGTTTAGAAAGTCATATATTTTGGAACGGAGGTAGTTATAATATAGCGTAACAGTTACATTGTTGGTTTCCTTTGCTTGATAACAGGCTTGGTATATGCTCACTAATTTTTTACTGATCCAGATATGGCGTATGAGTGATTTGATCTACCGCCCAGAGGATGAGGTTCTTTCAGAGCTGGAGACCTTCAAGTCTCACTTGGCCAGCTGCACCCCGAGGGCTTGAATTATGTGACATCTCTAGGTATCGTAGTAGTTATCTGTCCATTTGAAACATTGGTTATGTCCTCTGATGCTAGAACAACCTAGACTTGTACCCTTAAGGTGCTTGTGAGCTTATTTAACTTGTTGTATCCTCTGCGAATCGGTATGCTCTGCGAACACAGCAGAGCTTTATTCTGTAGCCATACTATTGGGGTATTGGCCTATTGGGAACATTGTACCGGTAGCTTCTAGCGGACCTTATGACATTGCCTGTAATGAGTTTGTGTTTGTGACCTGGTCAGTTTGTTCTCAATTGTGTGTAGTTGCTTCTTCCTTGACAGCGTTATTGATCGTATCGTTGCATTTCCTTGTCAAAACGTTTCTTGCATTCACGGGTTACCCATCACTGTGCATTCACGGGCAGATGTCATTTGTTTCCATGGTTGGTTTACGGTTGATAGGATATTTGTCGTAGTGTGTTCATCTCATAAAAAAAGACACCCATAAGTACTACATGTGGCAAGAAGTAACTCCGTTGTTTTTTATGGCAACTTTAGTTATTCCGGATGACAACTTTAGTTGTAAAACATGACAACTTTCAGTTTCATTTTTCAGATGACAATTTTAGTTGTAAAAAGGTTATGATGATGTTCTTCATGTCACACATGTGACACTTACATTTGGGTAAAAAAGAGGGAAGGGGGGTGGGCTAGTGTAGGTTTTAGACAAATATTGATAAAAATCTAAGCTAATGCATGAAGGTAGTACTTCCTTCATCCATGAACAAGTGTGCATATATAAATTTTAGGACAGATTATGTAGTGAAGTAAAAAATGCATTAAGAAGGTGCAAGCCATCATCTTTCCTCTTTAATTATCCAACTCTCAATGAGCTAAGACAAATTAAGAAAACCATGTGAATAATATAATTGATCTTGATTACCGTGTGATGAGAAAGAATCTTTTTTTTCTACTGACAAATTTTAAAGTCAAAGGTATACTTATTCGGGAATGGAGGGAGTAGACATGACTGGTTGTGCATTTGATCATCAAAACCAAAATAAGCAGCTTAGTGGAAATCCTGGCCTCTTTCCTTCTCCGTTTTGGGTGTCCATTAGTAATTCGTGCTTCCGCATCTTACGGATGCTGAAAATTGATCCAAATCGCCTTGGGCTGAAGAATTGAAGGGCATCTATCTTGTCTATGTTAAAGATGGGCATGTGCATAGGCTGATGGGACGTCTCCAGCAGCGCAATTGACGTTAAGTCGTGGTGGATCGAATCAGGTTGACCTGCCACGGTTCCGATCTGGCCACCAGGGCAGGGCAGATCGCGGCACGTGAAATGTGCCAAGGAACACGCGGCAAGTGGACTTCCGTCACTAGCTGGACGGTTCCTCCACGTGGTTCCTTCACTCACCCGGCTGTTTAAACCTCGATGGCAGAGCCATGCTACACGAAAGATTATGTTTACAGAGTATTACGGGGTGGCTTAATTTTTTTTTAACACAGTACATACGCAAGCGTTCATATACACGTGCATACACTCATCTCTATGAACACATGAACGCACACCCTACCCCTATGAGCACCTCCGAGAGACCGAGCCGGCATATCATCTTGAGATTTACGAAGTCACTGTAGGCGCCTCGTCGTCGACGGAAACGTCTCCTTTCACTGAATGCGCATCGCCGGAAATCCTGAAATAAATCCAGAAATAATGCAAGCACCAGTACTTGAACCCTGGTGGACTGGGATACCACTGTCCCTCGAACCATCCAACCAAATGTTGGTTTGCACGGGGTGGCTTACCTGACTGGTTTTGATTGGATGGAAATAAACTGAGGGCGCCACCCCTGCTGAAGTTCGGGGAGGGAAAGAAAATTAGTTTGGAAGTAGCCCCGTGTGTCTATGATTTTTGCCTTACGGCATCATCCAAGCTGGTCATGTTGATATTTTTGTGAGAAATAGAACATGTTTGGTTGTCCGTATAAGGCTTAACCAAGCCTGCACGGGAAGGAATCAATTTTGTTTGGTTATCCCGTGCATTGTTGCACATTTTTTTCAGAGTCAGATCCAACTGAGCCACAACTATCGCGCATGGATGGGTCCTTTGCACTAGAGGAGTAGAGGGATGCATGTGCTTCTTCTTCTCACTTCGCTAAGCTCCTTCCTAATCTCCTTTATTCCTTCTCCCATCTAATCTACACAACGGATTCGAGATAAGTTGTATACGAAAAAGATGCACATCAATGTTACGGTTTCATTTTTGCAATCGGTTCGTAGTTTCGTCAATAGTAAATGCTCCATTTTGTGTTCATGTTTGAGACTATTTTGGACGAATTTTGTCAAATTCGCCGCGTACGGTCGACCGTTTGAATTTCTTTTGACCGGCAGCTTCATCACACAGTTCCACACGACATTCGTGTTGCAAGTTTTCTGTTTCGATGATCCTGCTGCACCGACGTCGCAATTACGCGCATACTGTATTTCTTCTTCTCCTCAGTCCATGTCTGAGAGCCTTCCTATTCGCCCCT
Source organism: Hordeum pubiflorum (assembly GCA_000582825.1). Lineage (NCBI taxonomy): Eukaryota > Viridiplantae > Streptophyta > Magnoliopsida > Poales > Poaceae > Hordeum > Hordeum pubiflorum. Next base: position 11,417 of record CBMN010762907.1, read on the forward strand.
TTCGATGTCGGCGCGGTTCCTCTTGACCTCCTTGCCCGCATCCTACTACACTGGAGTCATTTTTTCGGCATCGTTCATCTTGGCCTCCTCTCTCTCGTCCTACCGCACTGACTCTGCCATGGCGTGAGCACTGTATTTCTCCTCCTCTGTCCACTGTCTTCATGCGGACTTTCTCAGCGATGACTAGGCTAGCAACTAGTTCGCCGTGCCGCCGAAGGGGTTGCTCGCGCACAACTTCGTACACGTCGTGTCGGACGCGGCGCCACGACCACCGTCCACCGTAGTCGCCATGGTCCGACATGCACTGCATTTCTCCTCCCCCGTCCTCTGCCTCAACGCACCTCTTCACGGACTTTCTCTGCGGCTGCGACGCTAGCAACTAGTTCGCCGCGGCGCCGGCAAGAATGCTTGACCGAGACTCCGTGCTCGTCGTGTCGGACGCGGCGCCGCGGTCACCGTCCATCGCAGTCGCGAGGCACGGTGTAACTGTGTGTGTTAAGTGTAAGTGTTAGCTCTTAATCATATCCCGCGTATATAACCAAACACCGTGTAGTTGCGTGAGGCGAACCAATACAAACAACCAAACACTATGGCAAAATTGCTCCCTTAATATGCAAGGCCTAGATACGAACTACCAAACAATGTATATATTATGTTTTTATAGCTTGTATTTCCTCACCCAGCCTCTGGCGAGCCAGGCTGCACAGTTCCCTGCCAAACACGCCCTTAGAGCATCTCCAGCTGTTGCCCCCCCCCAGGGACCCGAAATAGCGCCGCCCGGGGGCGAGCCGGCGCTAAAATC
>CBMN010762916.1:0-10452 GCA_000582825.1 Hordeum pubiflorum
AACTCTGCACTTGGAGGACCAACAAAGTCTACAAGAATNAAGTTGCGTAGTAGACATCACAAAGCCCCCGAGTGAGGAAATCTTCCGCACTCCGAACGGTTTAGCTTAGACGATGACTGGATCTTAGCTAAGCCCCCGAGTGTGGAAATCTTCCACACTCAAGATTTTTAGGACTTAGACGAAATTAGGTTCACAACAAAGTTGCCGAGTGAAGAAATCTCCCGCACTTAGACGAAATTAGGTTCACAACAGAGCTTAGGCAAAATCTGGTTCGCGGTGAAGCCCCCGTGTGAGGAAATCTTCCGCACTCAGAATGTTTCAGCTTGGACGATGGCTGGATCGCGGCTAAGCCCCCNAGTGTGGAAATCTTCCACACTCAGGTTTTTTAGGACCTAGACGAAATTGGGTTCGCGCGAAGTCACCGAGTGAAGAAATCTTCCGCACTCGGAAACATTAGAGATTAGGCAAAATCTAGATCGCGGCGAATCCCCCGAGTGAGGAAATCTACCGCACTAGAAACGTTTTAGCTTAGACGATGGCTTGATCGCGTCTAAGCCCCCGCGTGTGGAAATCTTCCACACTCGGAATTTTTGAACTTAGGAGAAATTTGGTTCGCAGCTAAGTCGTTACATCCACTAGGTGCCGAGTGTGTAAATCTTTCACACTCAGGATTTTCGAACTTAGGAGAAATATGGTTCGCAGCTAAGTCGTTACACCCACTAGGGGTAATGGAGTGTTCGGGATATGGAAATCACCGAAGTGAATTAAAATTTTGGACAGATTTTGACGAAATACAGAAAAAGTAAGACTTTTATTCATCAATGTCACTCTAAAACTCATTACAGAAATGAATTTTTTTGTTCTAAGTGAAGAACTTGCAGAGCAGGTCCGCGTTCCAGGCTTGGGGCTCTTCCTCGTTTTTCTCGAAGTTATAGAGCCGATAGGCTCCGTTGTTAAGAACTTTGGAGATTGAGAAAGGCCCTTGCCACAGAGGCGCTACCTTGTGAGGCTTATGTTGATCCAGTTGGAGGACGAGGTCGCCTTTCTGAAAGGCGCGTCCTCTGACTTTTCTATCCTGATAGCGCCTCAAATCTTGTTGATAAAGGGTTGATCTGATGAGAGCTAGCTCCCTTTCTTCTTCCAGTAGGTCTAGACTATCCTGTCGAGCTTCTTCCGCTTCAACTTCTGAGTACAGCTCCTCTTGGGGGAGTTGTGAAGTAAGTCACTCGGTAGGACAGTTTTGGAACCAAACACCATGAAGAAAGGAGTGCGATTGGTGGATCGATTCGGGGTCGTCCGCAGGCGCCAAAGTACCGATGGCAGTTCTTCGACCCAAGCTCATGCAGCCTGCTTCAGATCTCTCATGAGGCGTGGCTTCAATCCTTGCAGGATCATCCCATTCGCCCGCTCTACTTGGCCATTCGACAGTAGGTGAGCCACAGAGGTGTAATTGACCCGAGTGCCTTGAGTGTTGTAGAATTCACGGAACTCGTCTCAGTCAAAGTTCGACCCGTTATCTGTAATGATAGATTCAAATCTGAAGATGATCTGCTTGATGAACTTGACGGCAGTTGCCGAATCCAGATTCTTTATCGGCTTTGCATCTATCCACTTGATGAACTTGTCCACTGCCACTAGTAGGTGAGTGAAACCACTCGACCCAGTCCGTAGGGGCCCGATCATGTCGAGTCCCCAAATAGCAAACGGCTAGGTGAGCGAAATCATCTTCAGTGCGGACGAGGTTTTGTGCGATTGGTTTGCGTAGAACTGGCATCCCAGGCATAACTTCACAATGTCTCTTGCCGCTTCATTGGCACGGGGCTAGTAGAAACCTACTCAGAAAGCCTTAGCGACCAAAGTCCGAGAGGGTGCATGGTGTCCGCAGGTTCCCGAGTGGATCTCCTGTAGCACTTGTCGTCCTTCCTCTGGGGAGATGCAATGCTGAGTGATGCCAGTGGTGCGCTTCTTGTACAGTTGATCTCCCATCACCGTGAAGGCCTTGGATCGACGGACGATCTGGTGGGCTTCCTCCTCGTCCTCAGGAAGCTCTTGCCAGAGCAAGTAAACTATGTAGGGTTCTGTCCACTCGGGGATAATCACGAGTACTTCATGGACCAGGTCAATCACCGTTGGGACATCAAATCGGTAGGATTGGACGGACCGACCGGTTGCGGGGGCTCTTCTGTGAAAGGATCTTCTTTGATGGTTGGGGCGCACAGGTGCTCTAGGAACACATCTATCAGGAAAGCTCGCCGAGTGGACCCGATCTTAGCCAAGTCATATGCTGCCTGATTCTTGATTCGGGGGATGTAATGTAACTCCAAACCCTCGAAGTTCTTCTCCAGCTTCCTGACGACGTTGCAGTAGCATGTCATTGCTGGGCTCCGAATGTCCCATCTTTCAACACTTGGTTTACTACAAGGTCCGAGTCGCCATAGACCATCAACCGGCGAATGCTGAGTGAGATAGCCATATGCAACCCGTACAGGAGGACTTCGTACTCGGCCTCATTGTTGGACGAATCGAAATGGATCTGGAGCACATAGCTCAAACGATCTCTTACGGGGGAAACTACGACCACTCCAGCCCTCGAGCCATGGAGCATCTTGGATCCATCAAAGAACATGATCCTATGCTCGGGGAGGCTCGGAGCCGGCTGCTCTTGTTTGGTCCACTTAGCCAGGAAGTCCACTAGAGCTTGAGACTTGATTGCTTTCTTGGCTTGGAACTTGATCTCCAAAGGAAGGAACTCAATCGCTCATTTTGCCCCTCGGCCAACGGCGTCTCTGTTGTTCAGAATCTCCGACATGGGAGCGTCGCTGATCACCGTGACCGATAGTGTTGGAAGTAGTGAACCACCTTCTTCCCAGTCGGATAGATACCATAAACTAGCTTCGGTAATGTGAGTACATCTGCTTGTAAGGAGCTAGAACCTCTAATATGTAATAGACTGGGCATTGGATCTTGAACACTTTTCCTTGCTCTTCCCATTCCACAGTGAGCACGGTGCCGACCACTTGATTTGTGGCTACAATATACAAGAGCAGAGGCTCTTGGCTGCCCGGAGCAGCTAACACTGGCTGGGTGGAAAGCAAAGCTTTGAGTTCTTGGAACGCAGCTTGCACTTCATTAGTTCACTCAAACTTGTCAGATTTCTTCATCAGTCGGTAAAGAGGTAGTGCCTTCTCATCGAGTCTCGAGATGAATCTACTCAGGGCTGCAAGGCAGCTCGTGAGCTTCTGTACGTCGTGTATACACTTTGGTTGTTTCATTCGGACAATGGTGCTAATCTTGTCGGAGTTGGCATCGATCCCACGTTCGAAAACGAGGAAACCGAGTAACTTGCCAGTGGGGAGCCCGAAAGTGCACTTGGATGGGTTAGGCTTTATTACGAAGCGCCGTGGGTTTGTGAAGGTTTTGGCAAGGTCAATTAGAAGGTCAGAACCTTGCCTAGACTTGACCACGATGTCGCCCATGTATTCCTCCATGTTCCGACTGATCTGCTCTTGCAAGCATTTTTGGAGCTTGCGCTAGAAAGTAGCTCGGGCGTTTTAAGACCGAATGGCATAGTGATATAACAGAAACACCCGAATGGGGTGATGAAGGCCGTTTTTATATCATCTGTGCCACACAATCAGATCTGGTGGTACTCAGAGTATGCATCATGAGTGACTTATCCTTCTTAGGTACCAAGACGACGTTAGCGAGCCACTCGGAGTGGTACACTTCTCGGATGAAGTCGGCAGCTAGGAGCCGAGCAACCTCCTCGCCAATCGCCTTGCATTTCTGCAGGGAGGAGCGTTAAAGGTGCTTTGTGATAGATTTTGTCTTTGGGTCGACACAGAGTCGATGCTTAGCCAGCTTCCTGGGAACACCCGACATGTTAGAGGGCTTCCATGCAAAGATGTTCTAGTTCTCATGGAGGGACTGGATGAGCTCGCCTTCCTATTTTTTGCTGAGTGTCATGGAGATATTGGTCGGAGCTGCACTCGGATCTGACAGATGGACATGAAATGGCTTTGTCTCTCCGACCGACTAAAAAGCGGACTCTGCAGCCGGCTTCTTTGACCTGAGCAGCTCAACAGCATCCACTATCTTCTTGTACTCATCGAGCTCGGCGGCTGCTATCTACTCGTCTGTGATCTGGGGACCTTTCTGGACGCACTCTTTGGTGATCCTCCAATTGACCATGAAGGTGATCACACCTTTGGTACTGGGCATCTTGAGTTTAAGATACATGTAACATGGATGGGCCATGAAACGTGCGTAGGCGGGCCTACCCGGGATGGCGTGGTACGCACTGCGGAAGTCTACCACCTCGAAGGTCAGTCATTCCTTATGGTAGTTCTTTTTGCCGCCAAATACGACATTAAGGGCGATCTGACCGAGTGACTTTGCTTTCTTTCTGGGGATTACCCCATGAAAGTGCATGTTACTCTTTCTCAGTCGAGACAACGGGATGTCCATCACATTCAGTGTATCGGTGTAGATGATGTTCAGTCCGCTGCCTCCATCCATGAGGACCTTGCTTAGTCAGACTCCATTGACTGTCGGATCCACCACTAGCGCCTGCCGCCCTGGGGTCAGGATGTGGGTTGGGTGATCTGACTGATCGAAAGTGATTGGCATCTTGGCCAAATCAAGATATTTGGTGACAGTCAGAACTACCATATTGACCTCTCACTTCATCACCTTCAGTCGGCTCTTGCTTTCGATGTCTGCGAAAATCATGAGGACTTTCTCGACGTTGGGGTACCCGAAGGCATTTCCACCCTCTTCGTTGTCAATCTCCTTGTCCTCGGAGGGTTCTTCTCACATCTCATGCTTAAGCAGACGACACTCTCGAGTGGTGTGCTTCAGCAGAATCAGATTGCCGTCCTCATCCTTCTTGGTATGGATCTGACACGGCTAGTCCAGGATGTCGCCCTTAGGGCTGCACTTTTTCTTGGCTACCAAATCCTTCTTCTGCTTCTGCTTCCCTTTGCTCTTGCCTTATCCAAACATGGTTGCGACTTTTGCTTTGCCGCCAGACTTGGCCTTCTGCTTTTGCTTCTATCCGGCATTGCCGCCCGACTGAGGGGATTCAGTGACACGGCTCTTGCCGCTTCTCAGGCGGTCTTCCTCCTTGCCATTGGTGTACCGACTGGCGATCTCCATGGCCTGACTGAGAGTCAGAACATCACATGGCCAAACTTCAGGATGAGCTCGCGGTATTTAAGGCCTGCCTTGAAGGCACAGATAGCCTGGTGCTCTGTCACATTCTCCACCGTGCTGTGCAGGGTGGTCCAATGCTGGATGTACTAGCGGAGAGTCTCGTTGTTCCTTTACACACAGTGTTGTAGCTCAGATAGTCCACCTGGACACTTGTAAGTGCCCTCGAACGTCTTGACGAACACTCAGGCCAGGTCTTCCTAGCTATAAATACTGCCGATAGGTAGCTGGTTAAGCCACGCCCTTGCTGATCCTTCCAGCATGAGGGGCAGGTGCTTCATTGTGACAAAATCGTTGCCACCGCCGATCTGGACGGCCACTCGGTAAACTTCCAACCAAGTCTCTGGCTTCGACTCGTCGTTGAACTTGCCGATCCCGGCCACCAACCTATAGTTGGGAGGAATCTCAGCCTCGCAAATGTATGTGCTGAAACACTCGAGGCTAGAAATGCCATGACCACTCGGCCGGTCTCTGCTAGCTCTAGCTCTATCGACTCGGCCCTGAGCAATGATGGATCTAGCATTAAGCGGGGGTGCTCAGAAGTCTTCATCCCCGTAGTCCCTCTGCCGAGTAGGGTTGCGTCTCCAGTCGTCCTCGTATGACCGCCTGTCATCATAGGACTAGTGCCCGTAAGTGACATCCCTCGGAGGGGACGTCCGAGTGCGACAACGGCCGTCGCGCCTTCGGCTCCAAACATGTCTCTCGGAGGTGGAGAACGCCGGTGCCTACCAGGCACGAGTGGGCTGTGAGCCGACTGCACCGTGTCTGCCCAGACGGACTTGCTGTGAATACGATTGTGTGACTGGGATACCACCGAATTCTGCTCCAAGGCCGTCTTCAGGAGGGCCTGAATCTGCCGAATGCCTTCTCCCGTCGTTGAATCAGACGGCTGAATGAAATCAACGATCTGAGTCGCCGCAGCCAAATTTTGCAGCGGAGTGCGCATCACATGGTAATTCTGCAAGCGGCCGTTCGAAAACAACCGCTTCCGATACTGGCTGGAGCTGGGTTGCTCCTGAGTTGCGTGGTTGTCGAGTAACTTCTGTAGCTGCTCGAGCCGCTCGCGCTCGATCAGAGTGGCCTGACGCATGGCTTCCAAGGTGATTGCTTCTGGAGTCGTCCCGATGATGGGAGTGAGGAGAGCTTGCTCATTCCTTTGCCTGAGCTCCTCCCGCTGCACCCCAAGTGTGAGGCTAGGGGACGTAGGGGTTGTCGACGTTGTTGTCGTGGCCATCACCACCATGCCCGCGGGAAGTCCCTTCGCCAAACCCAGGAGGATCTCCAATTGTTCCCACCATCAGAATATCTACAGCAAGTTCGCTGCTCTCGCACTCGGACTCGTCGGAGGAGTCGCCATGCAAGGAGGTGAATAAGTCGAGGATGGGCTCGTCGGAGTCGAGCATAGCCACTTGCTCAGCCATGGCCTGGAGAGCCACGGTGTGCTTGATCCAGTGCTGGAGCCGTGAGCGCCCGGAGCGCTTGCGACGACTCGAAAGAAGAGGTGACGCGCGGTATAGGACCAATGGCTGACGGAGTAGGATTCTGAACGAAGACGTGCGGAAATGCGCTACGTCGCGGGCAGGCAACACATTCATGTCGAGCGGAGCTTCCTGCAACCACGCCGAATCATCGGCGATGAAGCTAAGGGAACCGAATAGGACCTCTCCGCCGAGGATCATCATGATGACGGATGAATCTCCACCTGCGCCGGAAATTGCTGGATGCGCAACCCCACGGTGGGTGCCAACTACCGTGGGAAGGAACCTGACAATAAATACTAGGGGTATGAATGAGGGGCGGAGCCTAGCTACGGCACATGTGTCTCACTCGGATTTAGAGAGTTCGGTCCCCTCTCGGAGAGGTAAAGACCCTACGTCTCATCCTCGGAGGCTTGTGTTTTCTCTAGGGGGTATCTGATTACAAAGAGTGTTGAACCATTTTCTAGGAGCACGGGGGTGGCTTATATAGAGTTCGTCAGGACTCGTCGAGCCTCATTACAAGGGCATTTAATGTGAATAACTACGAGAGTTACTGGAAACGGCAGCCCTAACTACAGTAGTTACAGGTAACAGTAGCTATGACTGCACTTCATGTACGGTATTAAGTCCCTCGGCCGCTGCACCTTCCACATCGCCTGCGCCACCTCTTTGTCCGAGTGCTGGAGTCTGGCCGACTAGCAGGGGGCGTTCGAGTGACTAGGTAGATCCAAGTGGATCCAATGTATGCGTCCGAATACAACTTCAGTCTCGAGACTTTAATGGTCATGTTTGGCCCTAGGTGGGCCCTAGATGTTTGATCCATGACCCTACCACTAGTAGGTGACCTCATCACTGCCGGCAAGAACGGTTGCTGCCACTTTCTTCTCTACAAGTACTACTTGACTAGTTCTTGTGCATATGGCCATGGGACACACCGTGTGGAGGCAGGGGGCTTTCTCGTCCAAAATATAGCGCCGACACACACATTGGTACCTGCACTGGGAATTATGCACACTAGATTGAGGAACCGAGGGAGTATTATACTTATAGCTTCTATATAAAAAACTTCTAGTTTTCTAGGCAAAAAAAAGGTAAGGGCACCTCCATCATTGAATCTTAAACCGGACATTCTTTCATGGATAAATGAAGGCCAATCTCCGGACACACCTAATTGGAAGCCCTACCCTATCGCACCGTCGTGGCCGTGTGTGTCGTCGTCGCCCCTCCAGTGGCGGAAGGGTGAGGGACCACAACGCCAGCCTTGTCTGGTCATCGTTTGGCACTTGTAGAGGAGCCGACCCGGTTCCTTCTGCACGGTGCGGAGGGCCGTCGTGACTAATACCGACGACCCTCATGGTGCCGTGACGGTGGCCTTGCCCCTACCGGCATTGGCAAAGGTGTCGCTAAGCGACCATTCTTAGCCAATCTCGGTGAGCACCCTGCTTAGGCGGCGACGGCGTCGCGCGGCCGTCTCCATGGTGGTGAAGAACCTATCAAGAGCCCAGGCCGCCGCGAGGTCAGGGTCATTGCAGACTCAGACCGGTGCCTCATCTGACTTGGCGAATGCGGCGCGGCGGGCCGCGTTGCCTCCCTCCTGCCACGTCACCCTTTCCTCAACGGACATGACTGCCTGTGACGAAGAGGGACCACCACCACCAAGGTAGTTGAGGATGCGCCCATGTGCCTTGGCGATCGACGGAGGTACATCCTCCTTGACAAACTGGTTGCACCAGTTACAGTGGCGCAACCATGTTGGCTCGTTGATCGGGACGTACCTGATGTGCAGCGACGACGATGTTGTCTCCTCCTTCACGAGGCGCCCCATTTGGACGCCATAGTTGCGTGCCGGCGACACTGGATCCTCCTTCACGTAGCGGGGAGGTGACATTGTGTCCTGCTTGATGTGGTAGCACGACAGGGAGTGTGGCTCCTCCATGAAGGGACGTGGCGGCAAGGGCTGCGTCAGACAAGGCTCCTGGAGTTAGCTCTCCTTCATCAACTCCATCTGACGGATGAAATCCTCATCCGTTAGAGCAGTCTCTGAGAGGAGGCGGGCCTGCTATGACGGCGGTGCCTGGTCCTCCTTGTCGTCGGAGAATACGAGGATATCCTCCTTGTCGGAGGAGCCGATTGCCGTGGAGCCCGAGGGCCTCGGAGACCGATGGCGTGGTGCCAAGAGCCGGACGAAGATCCACTCCAGTAGCCGCCGCCTAACGGCATGGAGATCCATGACTTCGTCATCACCAGAGAGGAAGTGTTTGGAGAGGAGGAGGCGCTTGAAAAGGAGGAGGAGAACTGGAGGTGTGGATGTGCATCACTGGAGCACAGTATATATAGTCGCAACCAAGCTAGGCGAATGGACAGTCAACCCGCTTCAATGCGGCACAATGGCGAGAGTTTGTTTCTTGGGATGCTCCTTCTGTATTGAAGAACTGTCACCTGAAAGGTTGTGTCGGTCAGTGCCACCCTCTTGTCAGGTCACATCGCGTGACATCAGTGTCGGCCGCTCTGGCCAGCATGAATGCAGTGCGGGAAGTGGCGCGTTTGTTGGATAGAAAGCACGAGAGATGCTTGAGTGGGTTTTGGATGGGGTTAGGTTGTCGGACGCGTGCGTGGCAATGGTCTGGACACCCGCAACCCCCTCACCCGCCCCATTTCCTTATGGTTTGCATGAAAAAGAACGTCGACAATCGGCCCCTAGACGGATACAGGACAAAGTTGGATAGCAAAACACGTTCGGATCATGCGGTCCGAATGAATGCGAGCGGTTTGAGAGTCCACCTTAGAGATTCCCTAATTACACACAACAGCTCTTTTAATTTAGGATAAGGTGAGTTCATCGACTAACGGTGAAATCGGACCTGAACTATCAAGTGGTGAAAATACTATGATTACTATGGTAGCTAAGTTTTCCAGTATGCATCTATTCTAACTGGACATGTCATTATGCATTAAAAATATCCAGCTTCACATGCATCATTCAATCTACTTATATTCAACCACTATGTTGGGTTGACCACTTGAGTTGACCATTGACTCCCACTAGCAGCTCTGCCAACTTAAGATCTCTCTCGCTAGTGCCCCTTTCTCCTTGAGCACTCCACCGAGTGTCACTTCGACTCGGAATCTAATATGTCTTCATCGTATCTACTTTTCCAAATACTTTTTCTCTTAGTTTGGACTCTAATTTGCATGATTCGAATGAAACTAACCTGGGCTGACACTGTCTTCAGTAGGACTACCTTGGTGTTGTATTTTGTGAAGAAATAAAAGTTCCCGGAATTAGACGAAACTTCACGGGGATTTTTTGTTCAATATATAAAAAATAATGGTGCAAAGGCCTACTAGGAGGGGGGGCACCGGCTACCCCCACAAGGCAGGGGCGTGCCTACCCCCCAGGGTGCACCATGCTGCTTTGTGGGGCCCTCGAGCCTCCGTTTGACCCAAACCCAAGTCTACATATACTGTATTCCCAAGAAAAAATCAGAGAGAATGTTCCGTCGCATTTTACGATACGGAGCCACCACCGCCACCTCCTATTCTTCATCCGGAGGCCTGATCTGGAGTCCGTTCGGGGCTCCAGAGAAGGCAAATCGCAGACGTCGTCATCAACAACGCTTCTTCATCAACAACCTCATGATGTTCACCATCGGGAGTGTGTAATCTCATTGTAGGCATACTGTAGGTAGATGGAGATGGATGAGATTCGTCATGTAATTGAGTCAATTTGTTAGGGCTGGATCCCTATTATCCACTATGTTCT
>CBMN010762924.1:0-11720 GCA_000582825.1 Hordeum pubiflorum
TATAATCTTGTGTATGTTATCCTTATAGGTTTCACGGTAGGTTTTTCTTTTTATCGACCAAGAACATAACCACTTCTTCTTTTCTGAATTTTTTCTTGAATTAATACTTAAATTGCATTGCATGACTGACTAAAACCTACCAGGAGAGGCCCTCACATCGCCCTCGATGTCGACTCGGGGTGAAACCCTCGCACCGCCACGCCATCCCTCCCTCCACCTCCTGTGTCTCACATTTGTGGAGGCCGGACTTGTCGGTCGGCCGCCGGAAAAAGGGGCGGCGAGGGATTTGAGGCGGTGGCTTCGGTGGTGAGACCTTGGTCGTGTGGGCGGTTAGGCGGCGGCGGATGTGGGTTGCGGCATAGGTTTTGTCCTCGCAAGCTCTTGGCGCCTCGTGTGTGCTGTTCGGCCTCCCCATCTGCCCGTGTATTCGGCGAACTCTTGGTCCAAGAAATGGTGGTTGGTGGGCAGCTTGGGGCTGGGGCACAGACCAGGGAAACCCTTGGCTGGCGGTGACGGCCACGATGGCGACAGCCAAGATCTTATAATTGTGAACGGATGGGGTAGTAGATATGCATAGCAAAACAAATGTACTTGAGGTATTTCTAATCATACATTTCCGCCATCCTAGTAATTGATTTTTCACGTAGGAACGTGGACAGCCGAACTTATAATTGTCATATATGCACTCAAGGTATCGACAGATTCAAACGTGCATGCATGGAGGCCTTTTCCTATTTGCAAGGAAGTTACAGATGCAGGTAACCGGTTTGGCCGCGTTCTGGGCGACTAGAAGCGAGTAAATTGCAAAAAACCACCATAGTTGGAAAACTTAATTCACAAAACCATCACCATTCTTTTTTATTTCAAAAAACCATCAACATTGTCCCGACAATTTTCAAAAAACGTTGATTGAACAACTAGAGCTGTTTGAGACAAAACCTGACTGGTGGGTCCCGATGGCAGGTCCACGTTGCGAAGGACAGAAGGCGCTACTAGTCAACCCCGTGCCCCCCCTCTAACCCTTCCCCGCACGCACCCGTCGGAACACGCACGACCGTGTCGGCTCCGGCCAGCTCGACCACCAGCAGAAAAGCCTCCCAGAACAGCCATGCTCGGCGTCGACGAGCTGTCCGATGGCGTCGATGGTGTCCGGTGAGGCTGCGTGCCCAAGGCTGTACAACAATACACGTTGTGTCCGTCGCCTAGTGGCCATGTCCATGTCTCGACCGCCGTGGAGCGCGCCGTGGAGGACGACATGGTTGGGATGGCTCGTGGCGCCCTTATCCCCAGCAAGTCGTGCCTCTCTCTTTGTCCGGCATGCGCGGCGGCGGCGCCCTCATCCCTGACGAGCCGTGCCTCTCTCTCTGTCCGGCATGCTCGGAGTCCGGGCATGCCTCGCCGACCACGTGCGCCACCGACATGGCGACCTTGACCGGATGGGCTCAGGCGCCGCAACCTGAGAGCAGATCAAGGAATCAAGGAGGAGGGCGAGGACGACTCCGGCGACCTCCATGGCACAGCGGAGGCAAGCCCGTGCAGGAGGCGCCCCACCGGCCACATGTATCGCCGGCATGGCGAACTCGTCCAGATTGCCTCACATGATGGACTTGAGCGCTCCTCACCCGGACCGAGCCACGCGCGATGGACTCCACCCGCACTTCCCCGCCGAGCAGTTGCCATCACTGGCGGCGACGCCCTAGCCGTCATCCTCCCCGTCGGCGTAGCCCAACGCGGCCACAATGCCCGGAGATGCTCGTCAGGTACCGCACAAAAACTGTTTGATGGAATGCCTACAAGAGAAAAACAGATGGAAGGAGATGTATTTTCTTTTATTAGAGGAAAGAGATCACAATGACATGCGGGTCCCATGTCTATTTTAACGGTCTTTGTTAATATAGTTGTCATGTCATCGCTTACAGTGGGACCTACCTGTAAGTTTTAGAGTCAGCAAGTGTTTATCTGAGCGATCAGCGTTTTCTGGAAACTGTTAGCACAATGTTGGTGATTTTTTAAAAAAAATACCGAATGGTGGTGGTTTTATGAGGTAGGATCCCCAATTGTGTTAGTTTTTTGCAATTTACTCACTACAAGCAGGAGTCAGTGATAGGTGCCGTGGTCCTCGTCGGTGACAAATAAACTAGCTGATTGCTGGTAGGCTGTGGGGAGAAGCTGGGTGGCTGTGTCTGAGAAGATGAAGTGAGCAATGAGGAGAGAGAGCACACCCTTGGTCTGGTCTGGGAAGGAGAAGAGAAACCTATAAGTGTAAAGAGCAATGATTCTGCAAATAAAATTCTTCCGGAAACACACTAGCTGTATAGTAGTATCTAACTGGAGAGAGAACATATATCGTCAGTTGAACCCTCAACTCACCAACTTTGAGCAATAACGACTTTATGAGGATCGGACCAAACGCTTATTACATACTCCCTCCGTTCCTTTATGTACGTGCATTATTTTTGACACGGTGACCAAGGGAATTACGAGGATTTAGAAGAAATGCACCTTACATTGTGAAATTTTATCAAAAAACAAATACACCTTATATAAAGGAACGGAGGAAGTATGTATCTATGCAGGAGGCAGCGTTTGATGATCCTCAAACCTGCCGATCGATTGGGTATTTCGAATTGGACATATCACACGTTTAATGTTCCTCAAAAGGAAAACGTTTTAGACGGAACCTCATATTCATTGAGGATCCCATTAACGTGGGATATATATAACCTTAATGTTCCTCAAAATATAGGGCTCTGCTCATTTGTTCATTTGATGTCATCTCCAAATTAAGCCAACGGGAAAACAAAAACCGTGGCCAGCCGAGCCGTACTTATACAGAACCAATCAAGGAAATTAAACAGTTTCAGCCACTGGTAGTAGTACAAGAAAAACAACAAGTACAGTGAATTACTATAGTCATTTCCAATCATGCATGTCCGCCGTCCTAATTTTAATACTTCCTCTGTCTCAAAATAACTGTCTCAACTTTGTATTAGCTTTAGTATAAAGTTATACTAAGCTTAAGACATTTATTTTGAAACGTGGTTGCGCGGATCACCACCTTGTCATATGGAGTATAATTATAAATGCTGAGGGTCCGAAAGTGCATGCATGCATGCATGGACCTAGCTAGCTATTCTACTTGAGGCAGCATGGTCGAGGAGCACCTCCAGGACAGGCATGAACTTCTCCACCTCGTTGCCCGCCGAGATCCCGTCGACAATCTTCTTTTCCTCCTTCCCTTGGCGGCAGTTTTGGCAGTTCCACTGGAGGTGCTTCTTCTTGGCCTCGGCGAGGACCCTACGGACGTCACCGAGCTTTGCCTTGTCACAACGGAACCCACCATCACTGGTCTCGCATGATTTGGAAAACGCGTGTGAGGCCTTTTCGAACTCCTCGGCGCACTTGTGGAAGCACAGGATTTCCTCCTGAGGCATGTCTTCATTGTGTAATTTTTGAAAGCTCGCGGTAGCGGACGCGGCGTTGAGGAGCCTGATGCCTGGCTAACAAATTGCCCCAGTCGGGCGCCTCAAATGGATCCCAAACGTCCGTCCTGATCGACACCCCTCATATCTAGCCCAAATATATAACTGATATGGGGGCATCCGGGCGTGCCTAGGCACGCCCGTCATGTTGGCCTGACCCGCTTTGGTCCGCATCGACCCCACATATATTCGTTCTCATCCTCTCGTCGGACCAAACCCTAGTCACTTCATTTCACTCCCCTCCACTCCCATTTGACACCCAAGCTCAGCTTCGGCGATCGCCGGCCTTCTCTGACATGGTGGGAAGCGGATCTCACTCCGACCAGTCCGGATCCGTCGAGTGGGTGTCATCCCCTGCGGGGTGGAGGAGACAGTGGCTGTCCGCATTGCACTCCGCCGCTCCCACGAGGACAACATCCGACCGACGGCAGGATCTGTCCGGCGCAACTTCATAGCGTCGACTCAACGGGCGCTCGGGTCCTCTGGGGCTGGATCATCGCGGTCCCGACGGCCGGAAAATCTCTCCTTCCCCATCACCGGTCTAGCAGACTGTGAGTCCCACCGGGAACGGGCTGCCCGTCGTGGGAAGGAGAGGATAAGGGTCGCCGAGGCCCGTATTGCGGAGGAAATGGCGGCGGAGGAGGCGGATGATGCGGCGGCGCGGACAGCCGCAGAGGAGGAAGTCATCCGCGCCCGCATTTTGAAGAAACGGCAGCGGATGAACACGCGCGCCCTCGCCCGAGAGCTGAATCGGGCAGTCCGTGAAATGGTCCGACTGCCACCGAACGAGGAGAAGGAGGTCAACGACGACGAGGACAGCTCCGGCGATGAGCAGATCCGGCTTGATCCCTACCGCGTCTTCGACCGGTACTTCCGCAAGAAGGACAGAAAGGACAAGGGCAGCCGCAGATGATCTCCACCATAGCGGGACATGCCAAATTTTGGTAGTCCAATGGTATGTTAGTAGTGATGGAGTAGTAGGACGATGCGCATAGCGTACTAGTTGCATGTGTTTGTATGGATTTGAGATATGATATTTGAGGTGTTCGATTGTAAGAAGGTAAATTTAAGGTTTAACCGGTCAGTGTCCGCGAACGCGTCCAAACACGTTCACAGACGTTTAAGGGACTGGATTTACAAAGTCGGGCTGTAGATGTTCTAAGAGTCGTAGGATCGCAGCCCCAAGTACGCCCTGTCTTCTCTGTACTATAATGCACTATTAATGAGAGGACCATAATGTGGCAAAGAACTCTTCTACATCAGCTAACACAACAACATCGCTTAAATATAATTGAGAGGACTAGAATGGGGCAAGGAACTCTTCTGAAATATGCTTGCGATGACCGAGGAAAAGGAAAATTCACTGAAGTTGCTAGCATTTTTTTTTTTTTGGAATTGCAGTTTTTCAAATCAATTTTTCAGTTGCCCGGAAAATACCATCATAGCTTTTTGTTTGTATGTATTGTTAATTATTTCCTCTTTCTACTAGTTACAGTGCAAACAAGTTGTAGATTTACGTTTTTCTTTGAAAAGGGGATTACCCCGGCCTCTGTAACACACAATGCACACAACCAAGTTGTAGACGTATGTTGTCCGCAAGTAAGTCGTTGATTGCTTATATGTCTCCATTTGGTTCTATAGAAAAGGCGCTAAAATATTGCTCGATACGTATGACTAAATAGTTAAGTCGTTGTTGACTATGTTTTTCTAAGTTGTTCATAACAAGGCGGCATGAAAGAAGAATGCATCGCCTCATGCTAATAACAAGGTAGATCGAGCCGCATTATCCGTTGTTGCATGTTGCTTCATGTGTCCAGTATATATGACTTTCCTCCTTTTAGTGATATTGGATGGAGAAGGATGGGAGGCTCCATATCGATATATTCCATTGTTGGTCCTTGATGGTAGCAAAAAAAAGAACACCGGTGTGTAGCGTTGCACATGGATGAGCATCACCGCCACGACTCCGTCTGCAGTCATAGTGAAGGAGGTGACACACTCCATCTTCAAGATCCAGCTTTCAATGGGATTTCATGAGCGGGGTCAACGATGGAAGCTCACGACACCACATGTGAAAGGGGAGGAGGAGCAAGATGATAGCGATGTATGGAGGTCATGTGGCCGCGGCGCGGAAGAAATAAGTCGTCGACCGAATCGACAACATGATGGCCGCTCAAGAGAGGGCACGAGATGGAACGAAGTGTCTCTTGATGTCGCAGGCCGGAGTGAAGGTTGTTGCCCTCGGGCAGCATCATCCACCGTCACAGGTGACAGCACGGGACCATGATGTTGTGGCCAGCAATGGCCGGAGGGAGGTTGCTGTTGGACGACGAGGACAACGACATGGATCGATATCTCACCCTTTTTTTTTTTAAGATCAGATCGATCTCTGGCCGCATCACACGATTCGACTTGCGACGTTTTGTTTTTTCTTTTTCTTTCAGAATAAGCAACGATTTTTTTAGCAAAACAACGAATCAAATTAAAGAAGAAATATGGGGATGCTTGATTTGGGCCTAATCTACAGTGTCCACTCGGCAGCCCGTCCAACATTCTGGCGTCTCTCTCTCTCTCTCTCTCTCTGAGGCGTTCCCCTAAAAAAAAAAAGACAGAGAGAGAGCGGCCGCCGGCGTAAGCGGCTGCCTAAAATTCCAGCGGCGGAGGCGAATCCAAGGAGGAGGAGGGAGGGAGGCTAAATTCTGCCGTTCGTCTCCCCGGTCGCCATTTCCGCGCGATCGAGAGATTCGTCCTCCGCCGGCGGAGATGCAGGCCGCCGCCTCGTGGAGCAAGGGCCTCCCCGGCCTGCGGAGCCACCTCTGCGCCGCCGCGTCGTTCCACTCCACGCCCGCCTCCCCCGCCAAGTGGAAGGGCAAGTTCGATTCCAAGGTCCACCCCCCCCTCTTTCTTTTCCCGTTTCCAGCCGCGAATCCTTCCACGACCTAGTTGGATTTTGCCTGCCTTCTTAGTAGCTACTGTACGTACCTACTGTCGATGCTCGTGGCTAATCAAACTTGGCGACAGATTGGTGATTAATGCTTCAATTGTAAGCTGTAGAGAGATGCACATTTCAGTAGATGGATAGATGGTGCTGGGTACATGCTGATTCTGCAACAAATAGTTTTGGGCTCTGAAACTAAGCATCCCAACACGATTCGATTCTAGGTGGACGGCCAAAGTTTGAATCATGGACCACAAACTTGTTGATTGGTTTCGGTTGTACTGTGATTTCAGTTCCCGTTGAACGTTGAATGAAGCTCCATGTGTTAGTTAAACTGCTACGCATCCAGCGTGTCCTTAACCAATTACTCTGTTGTACTGTGATTTCAGTTCCCGTTTCAACTAGTTCTACCTTGTAAAGGAAGGACCCCCTGATACATGCACATTTGACATGTAATTTGTTCCTGGTCTCAGTAGGGTTATCCATATTGATTTACAAGTTACAACATCACTCCTGTTCATTCTTTTCCATATATGTTTAGCTTAAATGCTGACCCTATAATTTCCTGCTCCCAATTCATTGTGCAGCATGAACATGGAGAACGGAAGCTATCCAAGGTATGCTTCGACACATCTCTCAACTGTAATCTCGACTGGTTGGGAACATGAGCACCACCATTAATGTCAAACATACTTGAAGCGCAAATCAGCAGTTTAACTTCATGCCTGTTGCAGCTTGCAAGATTGTCAGTAACTATGTTCGGTATACTAAGAGAGAAAATGTAGTCCCTCTGTTCATTAATATAGGGCGTTTTGGCAGTACAAATTGAGACTGGTTGGGAACATGACCGCTATTATATTAATGAACAGAGATAGTATTTTACTAAATATTTTTCCTCAGGGTGCTTGCATTCTCATACAGTTGCATAGAGCTCTTGGTAATGGTTTTCTAAAAACTTGGTAGCATATAAGGTTTTATAGCTACATACCACAATTTGATTTGTCAGAATGTAATTGAGCACCTCTAACTGTGTTATGCATTTGTTTCACTGCCATGTGTTTAGTAGCCAAAGCAATCTCAATGAGTCAATTCATCAGGCAGAAAGAAAACTGTTATAGGTTTGTAATTGATGGTTTATTTAGTAGCCGCCTTACCATGATTAGGTAGCATTTGGCAATTGTGATGCTTTGAGATAGTTCTAATGGGTAATAACTCTTCAACAGAAATATGAAAGATACGTTGTTCGTCAAAAACGAGCAGAAGGAAAGAAGGCCCTGAAAAATTACCTTTTGCATGGAAAGTCAACACCTCATATACAGGTGAAATTTCTGTTTGAGTTTTCATATGAACTTTCTTATCCTTCCTTGACTGGGATAATTAAGGCAAAAGTTTATTTCTGCAAGCCTAAGAGTTGGCAGAAAACACACACCATCCATTTATTATGGCTTGTGTACCTGAAGTCTACAGTGCACTTGTATTCTTGTAGGATGGAAGTATGGGCAGCTTTGCTAATTCACATGATATTCCACGATTCAAAACATTCAGAAAAAGACAGGATCACAGTTCAACAAAATCTCGACAAGGAGTACACCATCAAAGAAAAGGTATTGTTCTATCTTAGCACAAAATAGGTGCATAATTTGCTTTTGGAGCACTGCTGCCTTGGGAATATCCATGTGATCATTTAGCGTTTCTGAATTGCTATGTGTAGATTGTATGTCGCTCTAGTGGTTCCCACATGATTTCTGTCGAGCTGTTTGCATGGTCTGCTATCGCCTTCTCTGCATATCTTACACGGTTACATTTGAGGATATGATTTATTTGCATGGAGATGTGAGGGCAAACAACTTCTACACACAGCCTACAACTCAACTATATGAATTCTGATCCTTTTGATTACATTATGTGGCTTGTTCATATAGCAAATCATTGTGCTGTTTTATAGCAGTGCTTTATTGAACTTTCATGGATTATAGCATGGATCTGTGATGCTGGCCATCTAGAACACTTCAAGTAGCCTCATACTATGAAACTTAGATGAGCATTTTTGTGCAGATAAAAAGGACAAGGCGAAGTTCTACAACTTTTTCTATGAAGCCCATTATGTGAATCCTGAAAAAGTTTTTGAGACCATCTTTGGTGAGCATCACCAGAGTTTTACCTGGTCCCATGCATCATGGGAGGGTTTTCACTTCAGAGATTCATCGTTTGGATTCAGACGGTCCGGTGAATCACGAAGACAAAGAGTTGAAAGCAAGAGCGAAGACGAAAGCGACGACGACGACACCTGTGAAGCAGCCGGCGTTGGCTCACATGTGCACAGGGTCACCCTTGGATTGCCACCTCGTGGTCCACTAACCCTAGATGATGTCAAAATAGCGTGAGATTCCGTTTCGTCCTGCCTCCTCAAACTGTTGCTTGTCTCTGCCACCGTTGCAAAATTTTGTTTACCACTCACTCCGCTGGTGTTTACCCGATTTACTCGGTGCAGCTTCCGCGCGTCTGCTCTGAGGTGGCACCCTGACAAGCACCCGGGCTCTTCACAGGTAACCAACCTGCTCAGTTGACCTGTGTGGTTTCAAAGTTGAACCAACAACAGATGCAACACTACTTCACTGTCGGCCAAATATCAATTTCCGAAGATACATGTACTAACAGAGGACATGTCCACTCCCTGCATTTGTGTTGTGCACAGGCGGTAGCCGAGGAGAAGTTCAAGCTCTGCGTCAATGCATACAGCTCGCTCTGCGCCGTCCTGAAGGCAGTGTGATAATCCCCTTCCTCCATGCGTGGCGGTGCTCCCCGTCGAACGCGTGAATTTGGCAAGGAAATCGTTCCATCTCTTGCCGGGAGTCGGGGCTCCTGAACCGGAGCTAGAGCCCTTCCCTGCACCCATCCGTTGTTTGTTCCTTTCTTGAGCATTCGTTTTCGTTCACTAGAGATTTGAGCCAACAGAGGCAAGCTCCCACATCATGGAAGGAGATTGTGTTGTAGTAACATGTAGCAATACAAAATTATACAACATGTCACTGTAAGCTGTAACAACAAACCCAGATGGTTATTTCATTTCATCTCTTGATTTCGAAAGAAGAATAAAAGGAACTTGCTTGAATGCATCCATCAAGCAGTTAAATGAAATGAAATGAAAGCTTCCAGTGTTGCGTTGCTCTCAGATGTGAATTGATTCTCATCTTACCGCAGTGTGCATTTTGGATAAGATCTCAGATGGTAGTACAATTAATTATACATACATGTCTGATGCGATGTGATTGACATGGACAGTTGCCTTGTTATGATGAATTGATGATTAGGCCGAGTGAAAGCAAAGCAAAAGCAAAAGCAAAGCAGAGTCGGTCGCAATCATGAGCATGACACCAACGAAGATCCTTGACATTAATGTGGGCAGGCAGGCAGGCAAGCAAGCAAGCAGATCTCACTCACTCACTCTTGGTGCTGCGGTGCTGTAGGAATTACCATGCTCTTAATCAATGCGGGCAACAGCAATTGGCCCAGGACATTCTTTCTTTCTTTTGCTTGCTAGGAAGGAACACAGCACAGCATAATGGATTCGATTTTGTCAATCCTGATGAATAGAAGAAGAAGAAGAAGCTAATGGTGGGTGGCAGCTAGACTAAGACTAGGACTAGGAGTAATCCTGATGAAGAGAAGAGAGGCTAGAAGCAGAGGACTGCGACTGCGGCGGCGACGGAGAAGGCGAAGGTGGTGATGAGGAAGGCGAAGTGGATGGCCCAGCTGCGCCTGAACTTGGCGAGGTAGCTCTCGTGCGGCTCCTGGTAGGGCACCTCCACGTCCGCCGCCGCCACCACCTCCCCCGCCGACTTGAGCATCCGCAGCCGGTCCGCCGCCAGCGCCAGCGTCAGCTTGTGGCACCGCCGCTGGTACCTGCAATGCACTCCACCCGCCATTGTTACTTTCTTGCTCTTTCTTACTCAGCTCAGCCAGATCGAATCTATCGAACCCAACCACACCAATGGGGAATGGGGAGGGAGGGGAGGACCTGAAGCCGTTGAGGCAGCGGAGGTGGTGCGCGACGGCGGCGTAGAAGGCGAGGTGGGCGAGGGAGAGGAGCCCCGCGGGGGCCCAGAGGTGGCGGCACTGGAGCCGGCCCCCGCCGGCGACGGCGGAGAGCACGAGCGCCAGGAAGAGGAAGAAGGCGAGGAAGAGGCGCCAGAGCTCCTGCTTCTGCGCGTCGGCGCTCCGCTTCTTCTCCACCGTCTTGTCGAAGTGCAGCTGCACCACCGCCCCCAGCGCCTGCGCCGCCGCGTCCCGCGCCACAACGTCCACGCACCCCGTCCCCCCTCCCGCCTCCGCGTAGGAGGACTCCCGCGGCATCGTCACCAGCCGGTGGTGCTGCCCCTGCCGATCCATCTACTACCTAGCGTCAGTCAGTCAGTTGACTCGGAGCGGAGCTCGGTACTGAGAGAGACTGAGCTGGGCAGTGGAGTGGCAGTGTGTATGAGGTGAGGTGAAGGTGGGGAGTGAGCAGTGGCACTTGCTTGTCCTGAGCTGAGCCTGAGCCTCACACTCACATCATACGCAACTTCTATTTTATGTTACGCCACGGCCACGGCCACGGCCACGCCATGGGTGGATCATCGGATGCTTCTTGCACTGGACTGGATCACTGGAGCTGGAGCGCCAACATTCATTCATAATGACCGTGGTGAAAAGTTAGTAAAACATTTCATAACTTTTTTTAGCTCGCTTGCTGTCAAGTACTACCTCCGATAAACTGATATAAAAGTGTTTAAGTTACTAAAATAATGTTCTAAACGCTTTTATATTAATCTACGGAGGGAGTAATAAGATGAAAAAAGAGAAGATTCACGGAAGAGAGAGCGTGGCACGTGGTGAAGCATCTCTGTGAGTGACTGTGAGCACTGGGAATGCTCCATGTGTACAGTTGACTGGATGGACCGTGAACAATCATAGTGACCGTGATGACATTTCGATTTTTAGCTAGCTGTCAAGTGCTGCCTCCTCCCTAAAATAATTTACAGATGGAGTAATTAATTAGTAGTTGGAGGAGATGAAAACGAGACGGGGGAGAGAAGATTCACGAAAGAGCATAGCAGGTGGTGCACGTGATGAAGCATCTCTGTGCGTCTCTGCGACTCAGCACTTGGAATGCATCCATGTGTACAGTGCACGCTTCCTGCTCCTGCTCCCTCAAGCGCAGCTAACTAAGGGCCAGTTCTTTTGAGCTGTGCTGTGGAAATAAGCTGTAAATAAGCTCCTGTGAAAATAAGCTCCAGATAATAAGCTAGCCAGTTTTTTTC
>CBMN010762949.1:0-10943 GCA_000582825.1 Hordeum pubiflorum
ATCAGAATGCTGAAGAAACAGATCTTCACCTGTTCTGGGATTGTACCTTTGCCCAGGATTGCTGGAATTCTGTTATCCCAAACAAGAGGAGGGGTACCTCCTTTTATGAGGAAAAACTACTTGCAACGGATTAGTTCCCAAAACATTTTGCGGCAGAAATTGTTATATTGGGATGTTGGACCATTTGGAACCAAAGAAATGGCAGAATATTCAAAGGAGTTCCACACACTCTCCAATCTTGGAGATTTCATTTCAAGAAAGATTTAAAGCTTCTCCT
Organism: Hordeum pubiflorum; assembly: GCA_000582825.1. Classification (NCBI taxonomy): domain Eukaryota; kingdom Viridiplantae; phylum Streptophyta; class Magnoliopsida; order Poales; family Poaceae; genus Hordeum; species Hordeum pubiflorum. The sequence continues at coordinate 278 of CBMN010762949.1, forward strand.
TTACAAGATCAAAAAGAAGCATTCAGAGAAATTTGCTCAGTGGCTAAATAATAGTTTCTAATTTCTTAGCTATTATGTTTACTCAAACAGGCATTCGTTAACTTGTTTCTCTTTTGCTAGGATCGATTGATCCTTTTTCTTTGTTTATATTATTTATTGACTTTTTTAATGAAAATTTACCGTAGAACAAGTGTTCTATGGTTTGAGTGTCAAAAAAAAAGAATAGAAGCCAACGGCTGACATCCCCCCGCAGTCGTAGCGGTAGCATCTTGGACGGTGTCGCGTGGTGGACGCATTGACTGTAGAGGAAACTGACAAGTTACTCAAACAAGGTGATAGCCCTTTGTGCCGATGTCTATGTAGCCGAGAGCATAGGGTGGTGTAGCCATGGTCAACGTAGTTGTGCAAGGGACACCGTGGTCGCTGTCGAGTCGAGGTGGCCGGTGTCGAGGTAGTCGCCATGGACCCGGAAGAAGAGCGACGGCGGCGGCCTGAGGAGGAGGCGGCGGTGGCGGCTAGGTTAGGAGCGCGGCGACAATGCTTGGAGTAGGCGAGAAAGAACCCGACAGCATGACGAAGACCGACGCAGACGGTGGCGTTCCCGTGTCTAGGAAGACGACGTGGCGCATACCACACAGAAGTCGACGCGTGTGGATGGCGAAGTGGACCGCCTGCTGCGGCGCTACGACCCGAAGGGGCGACGCAGCGGCAGCGCATGGGTCGGGGCGACGGCGGGGAAGACCTCAGGGCGACGACAGGGACCACGTGCTACGCTCGCTACAGCCTGATGGGACGATGCAGTGACAGCGCGAGGGTCAGTGCAGCCACGGGGATGACCTGGAGTGGACAGCCTTGAGACGGCGGTCGACCTCGGGCCACAACACTACGGCCCAAAGGGGCAACGCAGCGGCATCACACGGGTCGGTGCAGCTGCGGGGAGATCCACAGGGCGGCGGCAGGGACCGCGTGCCACGCTTGCTATGACCCGATGAGGCGATGAAGCGTGACAGCGAGGGTGTATGCAGCCACATAGACGGCCTGGAGCGGACGAACTCGGGGCGACGATGGACCATGGGCTGCGACACTACGGTCTGAAGGAACAACGCAGCGATAACACACGGATTGGTGTAGCCGCCGGGAAAACAACGAGACGGCGATGTTGCGGTCCGAATGGAGTGAGGCAACAGCAACCAATTGCTCAATCGGGACGCACGCTATGCTGCACGACAATCTTCACGGGATCCTGTGAAGCTGAACAAGCAAACCGGGTAGCACACATGTGTAGGAAGGCTGATCGGAGCATGAGCACAAATCAATCGGCATGCATGTGATCCCGGCCACAGGATGTGGATCCTTGTCGCCCAACGCGAGAGCCGGCAGCATAGGCTCGCGAGCAGTCAACCTTTCTCGAGGCGCGTGAGTAGCACGGACGACGCGGCGAGCATGAGGCCCGCGCAGGACCGCGTCAGCGGCCGCTGTACCGGCGTACCTGACGCACACAACGCATGAAGCCCCGTGGCAATCGATACGGCGGAGATGATGAAGATGTTGATGAAGCACGCGATGTAGACGACGAACAACGGGTGGGCGACGCAAACCGATCTATAGATCGGAGAACCAAAGAAAAATAACACCGATCAATCAATCGGCACGAGAGAAAACCTCAATCAACGGATTGAGAAAAAGACTCTTTAGGACAGTTGATCAACGCGATCGGCGGAGGAACCCTTGGTACGGGCGATGTGGCCCTCTGCGGCTATCATGGAGACTGACCAGCCCAGGGACGGCGCGGAGCTGAAACGGCGGGAGGTGGCTGAGCTTTGAATCGGTTGGGCTGATACCATGTAGAAGGAACATTAGAGTAATGCGATGGATGTATTATTGAGCATAAAGGACGAGTATATATTGAGTACAAGACTTGAAGGACAAAACACCTTCTAAAAATAAGATGAAAATAATTCTATCCAATCCCGGGCAATCTCTACTATCAAATATATCTATAACAATGCAGAATATCAGACCTCAGCACAACAAAATAGCACCTGTGCTAGGTGCTCCATGAGTGACCTTAATTACTCGAGGACAACCGAGACAAAAGAAAATGCCAGACCATCACTCAATGTTTGTGCGCTTGCAAACTCATGAAATTTCGTGCACTAGGAAATAAGTTTGTGGATTGCAAGATTTCTCAGTACTATCATTGACTACTGAAAGTTAGCAAGTAAATTAGCTATATGATCCATATTATTCCGCTTCTTCCGAAAATTCGTGTGTGCTTCTTCAAGAATGCCTGAACATGTTCATGTTTAGCCAATCACATAGATAGACACAATTATCACAAGTTTCATGGGCCCGACTAAGCAGTAATATGGTAAGAAGTAAATGATATTAACTTTTAAGTAGGGGAAGTTCACCGAAAGCTCTGCACCTCGGCGACGGTGGAGGCGACGCCTGTGGGTATGACCATACTCTTGGGGCGTCAACTTGATACTCTCTCTGTCCTTCGACACTTGGATGAAAACCTTTTGTACGCTTCGGCTGACACAGTGGTCAATTGATCATGTTGCTTCACGCCATGTCCTCTTGAGGGCTTCGTTGATGAGTATTATGGGCCCCTCGGGTGTGAGTGCATGACAGAGTGACTCATGTGCTTTTTCGGCGACTTGCATGAGGCATTTAGCTGTGCACACGTGTGCGTTTTTATCATTCTCAGCTAGTTTTGTTGTGCTTTTATGTCTGATCAGCTGTTTAGGACTTCGTTAATATCATTTTATCATTTGGCCTTATAGCTTTATCAATATATAAAGCACGTGAAAAGCATGTTTCAACGAACAGTGATTTGAGTTAAAAAAATTGACAAACAAGGGTTCCACTAAAAATGGACAGGGGATCCACTCAATGCCTACAGGGCTTAGGACATTTCTAATTGATCCTCTAAAAATTCTGGAGTATCCCGTGAAGTAAAATCTTAGTAGAGTATGTTTATTTCACTAAGTTTTCGCTGGACCTAACCCATCGAATGAAAAAAAGCACATACGCCATCTTCTTTGTACTTGAAAAACACCAATCCAGGATGTTCTCCAGCATGGTACAAAATCGGCGCAACACCTGGCCCGGCAATAGTCGCACTTTATGACCGGCAACGGTGAGCCGACGAGCCGTTGGACCAATACCGAGCCCCGGCGACTGCCTAGCGTGTCTTTGCCGGCGAACAGCCAACAGGAGAAATCCGAACGGCTAGAGGCGGAATCAGTACCTACATGCGACGCGGATCAGAGGCGTTGTCGGGGCTGTGCAGTCCGGTACCCGGCCAATCCATGTCAAGGCACAGTCGCCGGCAGCCGGATGCACCAAATCTGGCAGTGGACACGGAAGCCGCAGATCTACCGGTTGTGTGCGGGCAACAGGGTGAGAGGGGGCACAAATCCGGATGGCCAAGTACAGCGGCAGAGCCTACGGAGTGTCCGTGGGGCAGGCGGTGGCCGGGTGGGGGTGGGAAGGGGAGCGCCGGTGTGGATTCGGCACGGGAGTGGAGCGGCGGGGACAGCGAAGGAGAGGGGATTTTATACTCAGCCGTCAAACGATGGAGTAAATATAGGAGGCGGAGCACGGCTGACTAGCGCCGATTGGGATCGGCTAGGTTTCGATTAGAGGAGTAAAGCGGAATTTTTACTCCCCTTAACAGTTATAGGGGATCAATTAGAAATGCCCTTAGTTCACTGTTGGGAATTAATCCCCAAAACCGAACTCGATCAGCCAAAGCCAGGTGGGAGCAGACCTTGGGTGGCAGTACCTAGCCCAGCCCATTCTCGAGGAGCGCAATTTTATAGGCTTCGTCCTTGATATAAGCAGATTGAGCTGCGCTCCCTCTCCTCGGTGGCATGCTGGCATCATATATTCCAACCTTAATAGTGAGCTAGCAAGTATTCGTCCAAACTATCCCTAGCTTTCATCAACCATGGCCGGTGGCGTCATGATTAACACGGCCGGTGGAAAGCCATACCCTGGCAAGCTCACCCTGTATGTCGTCTTCACCTGCATCATCGCCTCCACCGGCGGCCTCATCTTTGGGTATGACATCGGCATCTCAGGCGGCGTCACGTCCATGGACCCGTTCCTCTTGAAGTTCTTCCCAGAGGTGTACTGGAAGAAACAGGCGGCGAGCAAGAACAACCAGTACTGCCGGTACGACAACCAGCTGCTACAGGCCTTCACCTCCTCGCTCTACCTCGCCGCCCTCGTCGCCTCCTTCTTCGCCTCCACCGTCACCCGCGTCCTAGGCCGCAGGTGGTCCATGTTTACAGGCGGCTTCGCCTTTCTCGTGGGAGCGGCTCTGAACGGCGCTGCACAGAACATTGCCATGCTCATCGTTGGACGCACATTGCTCGGCGTCGGCATCGGGTTCGCCAATCAGGTACGAGGTTGTTCACTCCATTGACTCTCCAGCATGAGATGAGATGTGTGCGTGTGCAAATATATCTATATATGTCGCCATCAAGGTCACATCATAGTTGCGTATGCAAATATATGTTGCCCTCAAGGTCACATCATGATTTTGTATGCAAGTATATGTCGCCAAGGTTTAAGCCAGAAATTTCAAAGAGCTTGACAGCTTTGTTGTTCTGTGTCACTCGTTTGTCTCTTACTACCTCTTTAACTTAATATAAGAAGTTTTTCAACACTATGATTGTGTCTAAAAACGTCTTATATTTTGATACGAAGGGACAAGTTATTGATTAATTACATTTACAGTTGCATCAAGAGGTACGTACGCAGAAATGGGAAGAGAATGAGACATATATGGGGCACAATTCATTTCTTTATTTCATTTGTTTAGGATATGCATGGACCAACGGGGAAGATATATAGAATGAAAACGAACTAAACATCAAGTCCCATTGACAATTTTTAAAGAAGTAAAAAATAGTATAAAAGAAAAGCTTGAAGTGAGGTGGTGCTAGGTGATGTCTTGTAGTATCTCGTCCATATCTATCCCACTGCATTACTATGTGCAGAAATAAATCGATAATTGTGCAACAAAGTATGAAACTATATATTGATGGTGAATGTAGTCAAAATCATCCAATATTATGTGCACGCCACATAATTTGGGGCATATAGTGAGTATATATGATGAATGAAGTGTGTAAAAGTACAGTTGAATGATAATGTGATACGCATGCATGCAGTCTGTGCCGTTGTACATGTCGGAGATGGCGCCAGCGCGTCTCCGTGGCATGCTCGGCACTGGTTTCAACCTCATGATCACCACCGGCATCCTGACAGCGGAACTGATCAACTACGGTACCAGCAAGATCAAAGGCGGCCACGGTTGGCGCGTCAGCCTGGGGCTCGCGGCTGTGCCAGCGGCAGTCATCACACTCGGCTCACTCTTCCTCCCTGACACCCCCAACTCACTGATGGAGCGAGGCCACCCAGAGGCGTCGCGTCGAATGCTTCGCCGTATTCGTGGCACCGACGACATCGGCGATGAGTACGTGGACCTGGTGGCAGCAAGGGAGGTGTCAAAGCTAGTGCAACATCCATGGCGCAACATTGTGTTGCGCAAGTACCGTGCACAGCTCACCATGGCCGTACTCATCCCCTTCTTCCAACAGCTCTCTGGCATCAACGTCATAAACTTCTATGCACCCGTCCTTTTTGAGACGCTTGGTTTTAAAGGCGACGCGTCGCTCGTGTCGTCAGTGATGACAGGTGGCGTTCTCGTGCTTGGCTCGCTGGTGACGATGCTCATCGTCGACAGGCTAGGGCGGCGGAAGTTGTTCCTGCAGGGTGGCGCGCAAATGCTAGTGTCTCAGGTCGCGGTGGGGACACTGATTGCGGCAAGGTTCGGGACGAGTGGCGTTGGAGAGATGCCAAAAGGCTACGCGGCGGCCGTGCTGCTCTTCATCTGCTTGTATGTGGCGGGCTTCGTGTGGTCGTGGGGGGCGCTAGGGTGGCTGGTGCCGAGCGAGATCTTCCCGCTGGAGATCCGGTCGGCGGCACAGAGCATCAATGTATCGGTGAACATGCTCTTCACCTTCGTCATCGCGCAGGCCTTCCTCACGATGCTCTGTCACATGAAATTCGGGCTCTTCTACTTCTTCGCCGGATGGGGGGTGGTCATGACCGTCTTCGTCGCCCTCTTCCTGCCAGAGACCAAGAACATCCCCATCGAGGAGATGGTGCTCGTATGGAAGGGACACTGGTTCTGGAGCAGGTTTGTCAAAGACGACGACATCCACATTCAAGAGCCTTGAACGGAGATGAATATGACATATCATGAAAGCCTCATCGTAGATGACAACATCCACATTCAATATCCTATTAGAGCATCTTCAGTAGTTCCCTCAAAAACCTCTTCCTATTTCCTACAAGTACGTTTAGGGGTCTGTCAATAAATTTATTGGATTTGAATGGTGTGCGGCTGAAACAGTTACCCTATAAATTTGATCTTATAATCTGTTTTTTCCTGCTTCCCTTTACACTAATGCATACACGTATAGACAAAACCATCTGACCATCAAATAAATATTTTTGTCTTCAACACATACTATACTCCCTTCTTCCCAAAATCTTAGGCGCCAAACCTTTATCAAAAGTTCTAAACATCTAAGGCATGTTAGCACTGAGCCCCTGATTTTCTCTTTTGTATGGTAAGAGTAAACTTTGTAAAGGATAACATGGAAGAAACTTTTTGTAACCATGGCCAACAATTTGCGAGAAGGCTTGTGCTAATTTCCTTACGAAAAGCTTACCCACCCTACATAATGAGAAGGAGGGAGTATCATTGATCCTAATTTCAAATCGAGAAGTATGGACATTTAAATTCACACAGAATAAATGGTCGAAATGCACTCAAAGTAAACATGAGGAAATTCAACGCCCATGTAGCTCCCACAAGTGCTGCACAGGGACATCATAAAGTTGTTCATGCCCCGTGGAGTCTTCAATCTATCGATGCACATGAAAAAAAATCTCTGAAGACGATGTTCATCCCTGCTTGGGTTCACATGAGCTATGTAAATTTTCTTTCCCTCATTCTCATACCAAAATTCCTATATGGCTGACCTCGGTCGGTCTTCTATGGTCATACTATGCATGATGACACACACAGTCATGATGCACCATAAAAGCATTTTATCTCACAATCTTGTTGGGCCACAAACAATGGCGAATCAAGCTTGCAACACCCCGAATGCTAACGCGACATCCTTCATGCAGCGAGTTGATTCTTCAAGGCATGGCGTCGTGCCATGCCCAGGAGCAACAAGTAATCGATTTTTTTGACCCACCCACCAACATCGAAGATCTCACGGACATCTTGGAGTACGCAGCCAAGGAGCACGAGAACAAGGACGAGGACATGTGCAAGTTTGTGGACAACCTACAGCCAGCCATGGCACCGTTACGCACGTGTCATGTGGCCTGCGTCCAGGAGTTCTACATGGTTGATACGCTGAGCTTCATGGAAAGTGATGAAAGCAGTGTGGTGGTACTTAGCGATGGGGAAATCGACATGGCTACCTTGGATATGACAAAAAAAAATATAGCATATATGTTTATTTTTTAATGATTTCTAATAAAATTTATGCAATAATTTATTTATGTTATCAATGGCAAAATACTTCACGTATTTTTACTTCATGTCTATTTGCAGGATTATTGAACACTTGTACAAACCAAGTGTGGTAATAAAGAAGTTACAGTTCAAGTTCCACATGTTATGGACTCACATTAGAACTACACATACATAACTGACTTTAAATGCCTATAACTTCTGCATTCGAACTTCAAATTAGGCGAATCTTATTTTGTTGGAAAACCTATCTTGTGAAGTTTCCAACACCATTAGATTCCCCTTCTAATTCGTCCCGAGCACGTAGATATCACCGAAACAATCATATGATGATACAGAATCCAATTCAAACTACAAGTCAAACGGTGATGTGTCACCTTTACTTGGGCCCATGGATCTTGTACGACCTACGATTGGTTTTCACTGCCTTGGACGTGCATCCATCCCCTTGGTCACCATGCCTTAGTCCTATATAGATAGATCAATCCCTTACCTTTTTCTTGGGTTTTATTTACTTCAAAGTTAGCTATTGTGGGGTATACTTTGATTGTGTCCAACTACCTGGCCAAGACTGCTATCGGAACCCAACTTTTATCAATACTTCATCTATATCCAAAATATTAAGATTGCTTTTATCATATTCTTTCTCATTTTTCAATGGCTTCTAGGAATAGATCTTCGGGGTTATGCTAATCTTGTTTCTGGGATTGCCATTAACAGCGAGGAAATTTTAGTGATTTCTAAGTAGCAACATGGTTGCACGTTGTAATGGGATCGTCAATCGATAGTTAGCATTTCAATGAAAGATCATCCCAAAAGAGATATCATAGTGGAATTGAGTAAAAATCTATCCCCGCATCACTCCCTCCCCATGGCGACATGGGCAGCGGCGGCGCATCTCCATCCTTCCTCCACTCCTTCCCGCCCTCTCCCTCACCGCCGCCATCAGCTCCCCTCCGGGAAAATCCGGGAGGGAGCCGGCGATGGCAGGCCTTGTTCCTCCGATCGATGGAGGCTCGTTTACGGTGGGCTACGTGGGGATGCGTTGGCTGGTGGTGGGTTGGGCAGTGCTGCACTGGGCGTCGTGCAGGTTGCGTGGAGGACCGCCAGGGAGGCGTTAGTGCTCGACGGTTGTTGTGTCTGCGTGCGCGATGGCTCTTTGGCCCAGATCAAGGAAACCCAATTTGCTTGCTCCTTCTCTTCTGGCGTTGTCTTCCGAGATCTTCTACCGTGCGATTGTGCTCTTTCTCTTGCGGCGTCAAGGCATGCGAACGGGTGTGGCAGCATGGCACAGCGTGCACACGGTGGTGGTGGGGGCTTGATTTGGGGTCACAGATAGACTGATATTTGCCCGGGTGGGCTGCGGCCAGTGTAAGCTTTGGCAGACGAGAGTCCTCTCTTCTATCGCTCGTATGTGGTTCCGATCATGGCAGGTTAGCATCGCGGTATGCTTTGGTTTTGGCTTTGCGTTGTGGCTGAAGCATGCCCGACAGCGTGGTTGGCCTCGGTGAAGCCACGGCTGCGTGTTTCTGTTGGCATATATGCGGCGATGTGGCTTGTTGGAGCCCTCGTTGATGTGGTGGTGGTGGTGGTGCCAGATGTATGCAGTCCACCATGGCAAACTGGAGGCCATTGCATTCTTTTGTTCGTTCTGGTCAGGCTCCCAACTGTTGAATGCGAGGGGAGGCGCGACACGTTCTCGTGACGTTCGCCGCAGCCTGGCACCTACCCTAGGTCAGAGGTGATGATGCATAAGGCTTTGGGCGAAAGCCTTTTTCATTGACAGGGGTTGTTGCCGGTGATATTGGCGCCCGTGGGTGTCCTCCTCTTTGGAGTCATTGTCGAAGATTACTTCCTTACACTGGGCCATGCGTTTGGGGTGGAATGGATATTGAAGGATGTTGGATTGGCCGAACCACTCGCAATGTTTGGTGTGGCGGTGGAGCGCGGTGCTGGGTGAAAGCTTTGTGATCGACCTGGGTCGATGACCATGATGGCGATGTCCTCGGCCGTCATTTGCCTTCTTGAACGCATTTCCAAAGATCTTGCTCTCGATCTCTCTGGACATAGAGAATGTTAGGAGTTGGTGGTCTGCTTTGGTTGTCGTTGGCGGTTGTTTTCTTTTCTTTTCTTTGTTAGTATTGTGGTTTCACGGCCTAGTTTCGCTTATAAACTAGGTCATTGTGTATTTGTTTTTCCTCTCTTAATGAAACTGCCTTGCACGTCAAAGAAAAGATCATGCCACCTTTGCCTATCAATTGGTATCAGGCATTACATCACACGATCAAACCCATCCTGATCTAGTCAGACTCCTCTGAGGCACTATTTATTCTTTCTGGGAATATGTTGTCATGTTCCGTGTATAGACATCCCGCAATGAAAACCAAAGCACTCATGGAAGAGAGGGAGTTTGTTTCCCAAAAAAATTAGGAGAGAACAAATTGGTTGCAGACCGGCTAGCTAATTACAGTCGTACAGAGTCTACTACTTTTGTATGGATGCATAGAGGTCCTCGGTGTATCGAGGAAGTTGTGCCTCTCGATTGTAACCATGTTATCATGGAATATGAACTCCCATTTCCCTGTAAAATAAAATTCACCTAACGCGCTGGTCATTAGCTCAATCACTCAAACGCGCTGGCCACTAGCTTAATTAAAGTATTCATCACCCGACCGTAGCTCCTGACCACACCTTCTGGAGAGCAGGATGCCGGCCGAAATGGAGCGGCAATCTAGACTTTTTCTTGACTTGCGTTGCACCAATATATAAATAAAGGGCCGGCGGCGAGAAGGAAGTAGTGACTGCCACTGGTTAGGGCTTCATTTAGCTTATTTCTCCGTTCTGTTATTTGTTTGCTTCACGTACCAGACACTGACATTGTGATATCAAATCATTGGTGCGTAACTAGGTGGGAGTACTGAGTTTGTTTGGCAACTATTGGAAAGAGAAACACATGTATCCCTTCAGTTTCCGTATGTTAAAGGGAGAGAAGAGGGATTGATAAAATAGTTGAAGTATTGCTTGAGCCTTGTGGGCATATATATAGGAGTACAATGACCAACTTGGAGTACAAGACAAGGCAGGACA